>JAOEHY010009232.1:0-11844 GCA_025447955.1 Psilopsiagon aurifrons
CAGGGGAAGTTTAGATTGGATATAAGGAAGAAGTTCTTTACTGTAAGGGTGGTGAGGCACTGGAATGTGTTGCCCAGAGAAGTGGTAAATGCTCCATCGCTGGCAGTGTTCAAGGCCAGGTCGGACAGAGCCTTGGGCAACATGATCTAGTGTGTGATGTCCCTGCCCATGGCAGGGGGGTTGGAACTAGGTGATCTTAAGGTCTTTTTCAGTCCTATCCATTCTATGACTCTATGATTTATAGTTACACAGCCAAAGTCAAAGAGTTGAGAGGAGTTTTTAAGTGCTGCCAACAGGTCTCCTTTTTCTCAATCATCTTGTTAGTCATCAATGATTCCTGTTTTCAGGTCATTGTAACTTAAATTGGTTGTTATATTGATAAGAAAAGTTTAAATGGAAAGCAATAAGAGGTTCTAGATATTTACCAGAGATGGCTACTGCTGGTGATCTGGTACTGAGCAGCAGAGACAGTGAAAGAGAGTTATTTTCCTTTCATTAACTCAATGGAAGAAGTTAATTGGATTTCAGAACCTGCCTTTCTCTGAAGGTGTGATATTTTTAGTAATAACATTCATTAAGAAACAATTCCTCTCTGGTTTCTGGCAAGCAAGCCAAGACACTGCTTCTTAAGTGAGGACGATGCCAAGGTGGCTGTCACTGCCTGTGGCACTAGCACAGCATCCATGCAGCCTGGAGCCAGCTGCACAAGTGGCCTTCAGCCTGCAAAATACCTATGGTTTCATGGCAGTGACTTAAAAAAGTCCACATATGCCACATAGTAGCCCAAGTACACGATATTTCTAGAGAGTTTTGCACCCCAGAACGATTTAGAGGAGCTAAGCAAATCAAAACAGGTGGGAAAAGAGAGCTACTGGACATCAGCTGCTTACGCTGCAAGTGATTTTTCTTAGGAAAATGTTTTTAAAGGGAAAGGCAGATTTGTTTTGAGAGAAAGTTGGAATGTAAATACTGTCTTTAGAAGTAGCATCTGCTCTTCTTTTTTTTCAGCATATGCTCTTTCATTTACCATTGCAAAAAGACTCATAAACTTTTCCAAGCTTTAAAATTCGAATGTTCAAAAATTTCAAGACAACCATCAAAATCAGAACAGTTTCATTTTTGTTTCCTGTTGATTGCTTTCAAGGTTTTTTCCACAGAAAAATGATTTTTTTTTTTTTTCCTAGTAGATTTTGTAACAAAGAAAAGGTTTGGGAACCCCTGGAATTTCTCACAGGAGGAGCAATTCAACTCCTGCCTAGATCTAATCATTGTCAAGCTGTACAGCACTTGAGTATCGGCACAGAGGAGATGAAAGATTGAAAAAAAGAAGCTAGATATTCATGGTCTCAGCCTCCCTTTTGGGTTAACTGATCACAACTGTACTTTCGTGACATCGTGTACTTTCGTGGATCCAGCTGTATGTGTGGGCAGCATAGCTGACACAATATATCCAATCATGTGATAAATAAATAAAACAGGAGCCCTAAGCTAACATGAATTTCTGTGCTCAGTGAAGTCAGTAAGAGATTTGGCTTTTGCTTTGATGACAAGTAACGACACAAAGCAATGCTAGGATCTGTGGCCTTTGCTTTGAGGAAGAGGGCTGAAATGGCAAAGAGGTAGGCAGTGCGTGGGCCAAGACTCAAGGCAGGCATGGCAGCAGGCAGCCAGGGTTATCGCTCTCAGCTTAACAAAGCCTTCCTACCCCACAGGAAGAAAAACAGTATGGGAGGGACAGGGCAAGGCAGAGCCTGCTGAACAAGACACTATGTTTATCTAGGACCTGTCTTTTAGCCTATAAACCCTGAGTGGTTGGACTATGAAGCTATGCAGTAGCAGGCACTCCATCTGCATTACACTTATCATAGGTTTTCCAAAAATGCCCACCCTATCTGGAAAGAAACCCAGGGCCTTTTTCTGATAGTGATGCCTGTAGATGTTCACAGTTTTCCTAGCACCACATGTAGCTGCATGTTCATTGATAAAACTTACACATTGCCAATGCCACGGGAAGAGCTTTTTTGTGGAGTACCTTGGTCCTTTGGTGTTCACAGGCTGCTTGAAATGGCTTGAAGGGAAAAAAGAAGTATCTTTACTTTATAAAAGGCAGCTGTTCCAGAGCTAGAAGCAATAGTTGCTGCTCTCATGAGATGGCTTTTCAGACATCACAGTGAGACCTGGTAACTCTTTGCTGAAAAGTTATTGATAAAATACAGGTAGTACAGTGGAAAGCAACAAAAACCATGTAATGCCCTAGAGGGCTGATTTAACAGAAAAAGCAAGAAAACCGCTTAGGAATGTATGGGCAAGGACTGGTAACACTCTACAGATATTTGAGAAAGGAAAGAAATGTGGCATGGTATAATCATGAAAACATGAAGGCAGGGAAACAGTGGCTAGCAATCCCATACTAATACCTAACAGGAAAGCTTGGATAGCTTGTGAAATAATTCCCTTGCTTCCTCATGCTGGGTCAAACAAAGCCTAAGTGTGCCTTCGTTTTGTTTCTTAAGTTTTTCCAACGGACATGAAGGGCTCACAAACATCCTAAGGTGGTAGGCTGTCTCTTTACATGCTTTTTTTACCTAAACCCCCATAAACATAGCTGACCTTTATCTCAAAGCCTAGGGGCACATCTTATAATGTCATGCTTAGCAGATTCCCACTCTTCATACCAACTTCAGCCTTGTGGGGAGTCTGAAAAGTCTGTCACATTTCTACCCAGCCCAATAGCACTTTGATTGCCATACTAATATAAAGGTGTATTACTGTGTGTGAAGATTTCAGGTCTGCCTTCCTATCAAACTCTTGTTAAGATAATTACCACCCAAATGGAGAAATGGAAAGGAACAAAATAACCTTTGCCAACACTTAGGTGGTAAGAAGGGAAGGAAGATTATTTACACACACACAAATACACAGGCACGTAGCTCTGACTTACTGCTGTTGGCATTTTCATAACATTTGATCATCTGGTTGCTAAGCACACAGCCACATTACCACTTGACATTTACATTTTATTTTCAGTTTATTGCTAAAGGTAGGAAATGAAGCACTCTCCTACTCTCATAAATTATATTAATCCTGCTAATAAGATTGCTAAAAGCCCCATTCCATTTCATTTAATGAACTTAGAATACCTGATAAACATTCAGACACTGCCAAGCAAACCTATTGTATTTCCTGCCTGAAGAAGGAAGGATCCATTGAGACCATTTCCCCATCAGAGAGGAGGGCTGCTGAGGAAGTCATGAATCGTAGAATGATAGAATAGTTAGGGTTGGAAAGGACCTTAAGATCATCTAGTTCCAATCCCCCTGCCATGGGCAGGGACACCTCCCACTAAACCATGCCACCCAAGGCTCTGTCCAACCCAGCCTTGAACGTTGCCAGCGATGGAGTGGGAACTCTCTGGAGCCTTCCAGAAGAGTTAAAAACCTGCAATAAACCAAATCCACAAGAACTGAAGTTTCAAAATCAAAACCCACAACTCCTGTAATGTAAAAGAACTACTGGGCTGCTGTGAAACTGCGGAAGCCAAAGTGGAGGTCACCACATGTCTTCTTGGGCATCAATCAGTGGTGCAGTAAATAGCAGAAGCAATTTAATGTGACATACTGCTGAGCATCTGAATGCAAGGCTGGCCTTCCTTGCAAAAGTAGTTTATCAGACAGATGAAAGATCAGAAGTAAATTTTGCCAAACTCATCATCTCCAAAAGATTTTGACTCACTGGTGGCTGCAGTTTAAATCAATAGCTGAAACATGCTGGCCTTCTGTGCCACAGGAATACATGTGAACCGAGAGCTTCATCTAATGTATAAATAAGTGGCTAGAGTGACTAGCTCAGGCTCAGATGTCTAACTTTCAGACTCCTTAGTTAGGCATCCCACTCTTCAGAGTCAATCCAGAGAAGTGCTGAGTATCTCCAACTCCTGATTATAATGTTAATTACGATTCCCCAGCCACTACCAGCAGTAAGAAAAATGTTATACTCTAATAAAGAGTATATAAAGACCTCAGAAATAAAATTGGGACCTTACTACCTCAAGCAGAAGAGGGGGGCAGAAGAGATATGTCTTCTGTCCTGGGAAACTCCCACTGTGATGGACAGCCACAGACAGGGTACGTCCATACTTAGGAGAATATGAAGGCTTTGACTCTTCCGCACGTTTTAGCGGCAAACAGGTGGCATGAGCAGCTCAAGAGTGGCAGAGACTTCTTTACTGTTTGCCTAGCAGTGGCAGTCTGCAGGGACGGGTGCAAGAGAGTGGGGGGCAGTCAGAATTTGGTTCATGCCTTCTTCCAAACACAAAGGAAGAGCTATAGGAGTAGGATCAGCCTGAGGCAGGGCTGGAAATTATTCTGAAGAATAATGATTTTGCCTGTCCTGTGTTCCCCTTTGGTCTCTGGTACACTGGTTTACTCACACCAACGCACGCCATATTAAACCCCTCTTTTTATCTCTCCTACAATTCCTCACAGTCCTGCATGTCCAAAGTGCCTAACCACTGCCTGGACCCATCCTTGCTTAGTCTACCTCTCCCTCCTGACAGCCTGCAGTTCCTAAACTTCTAGCTCCCACCCTGTTTCTACAGGCAAGCCCCAGCCTAGGTACAGCTAGGTAGGCAGGGAAGGCTTGGGAGCAGCTCTTGCAGAGAAACAGGTTACCACCTGCCAGCTGCTGCATCGGAACACCCACAGCAGCCCACACACTGGCTCTTCTCTTCTCTTCTGCATAGGAAAAAAAGTGCTTACCCTTCTGCGTGAAAGTAAACCACTGGGAAAAAGCCTGCAGATGGGATGTGCTCCTGGTGCGGTGTCTGTGCTGCAGGACCTGGAGCAAAAGGAACCGCTGGGTCCCTGGAGTGGCAAGGAGTGACCAGCTTGGAGGAGAGACGGTTAGCAGAGGAGAACTGGGAGCACTCGCTGATGCCAACAGCGCAGAGACCAGGGATTCTGGAAGGAAATACCTTTTTTTTTCCAAGATAACTAGTGTTCTCCTGAAGAGCAATTTCTGATTGAAAGTTAAGTCACTTCTACTCTGTGTTGGCATGTCTTGCTGAGAGTCCACCTGGAATATCTCTTCCAGGTCTACAGCTAACAAACAGCTTAAATTACAAAAAGGCCTTGAAAAGTAGAGCAACAGGTCAGTGTTTAGTACCGTAGCAGAGTGGGCCACTGCCATCAGCACAGTGAGCCAAGGAGGCTGCTCTGATATTACAAGTTTGGCCTGTAACACCTAGAGGGACAGGACATCTGCAGATTTCAGCAGGTAGAGTTGCACATTGCTCAGAGTTAAGCATTGCAGTGATCTGAAAATTGTCACATCATTTCTCCTACCTGTGCTGTGCAGCTTACAAGCACAATGTGAAGCACTCATGTGAGCTGAGCACCATGCAGGGAAGCAGGCACAATTAAAAGCCCTGGTACTGAAGAGGTGCCATAAACGTGCTAATTTTCCCTGTAGTTAATGTGAATTGCAACTATGGCTTAACAATCAATTTAAAACAGTTTATTGAAAGAATAAACATTGCATCACTTACTAAACTGCCAGAAATGTATGTTCATAAATGGGGCAATGTCTGGGTCTCTAATTTTCTCTCTTTCAATTTTAACAAAAAACAAACAAAACGAAACAAAACAAAACAAATAAAAGAACCCAAAACATTTTGCTAGACAACAGATTTAATTTTTCTTCTTTATCATATGAAGCTGTTCCACTGTTTGGGAAGGGACACTAGTCAATCAGCTGCATTTTCCGTCTGTATGTCAATGCCTCTTAATATTTGAATGTACAATTCTGTATATCTATGAGCTAATTGTCCAATACGTGTTACAGTTAATCTTCACAAATAGTAGGCTTTAAGGAAAAAAGAAATAACATCAATAAAGTTCCAGTCCCAGTGTGAATCAACAATGTCACCATTGTCTATGTGAAAAGCTGGAACCTGCAGATTTTCTATCAAAAGAAAGAAACAAAATATGCACAGATGCGTGCTCAGTTCACAGATATCCAAGGGCTTGAACACAGTTGTGTGGCTCCCGATTCTGTTCAAGAGGTGACACTCTCCAGGCCCGTCCAGATTGCAGTTTGCTAAACAAACAGGTGTACTGATCCATACGACACTGCCCAACTTTGCTCCAGGAAATGTTTAATCTAAGAAGAATGTACTGTACTGTACAAAAGCAGGTACAGAAAACCTCCCCTACACTCCCACAGGTTTCAGCAGTCCAGTTACCACATTGAAAAGGCAGTGTAGAGCTGGGCCATGCCTTGCAGGCAAGTGGCTCACCCATGCTGATGAGACACATTCTAGAACTACGAAAAGGGAGTGTATCTATCATCTGTTTGAAGAAAGCAAATAACAAATAATTAGGGAAGAAAGAAAAACTGCAGGAACTAAGTTTAGTTCTACATATTCTCACTCCTGAGGCAAAAGGTTTCTAAGAAAATTCTACTGTGAGAATGCATCACAGCCACCAGCTGGAGAGAGGAGAGAGTCCCTGTGTGTTCAGCGGGCAATTAGGTCTCCAGCCTTCCCTCGTCACATCCCAAAATAATCGAGGGCAGTGAGTGCAGAACTTCAGTGTGCATACATAACTTCCGCAGTCAAACGAAAAGTGGTGCCACTTTCATAACCACCTTTTCTCCATGGTTGCCCACGGGCAACATGGAAACTAATGTTTTTTTAAATTAAGGTCTCATTTCAATCAGAAGGTTACATTCCCCAAATGAAAAAATTTTATATTTACACCAGAGGAACCCCAGGATTTATTATGGGAAGAGATGGTTTCCTTCATTTCCACACTGTCTCCATCTCAAGGATGGAAATATGCTGTGCGGGTATCACACCCCAGCATCTAGAGGCTTTAACCAGACAACGACTGAGTTGTGGCAAGGCATGGTACAAACATAAATGAGATCAAGCATTCACAGAATGCCCCAAGCAGCGGCTCCAGAACAGAAGCAGTTTTTGACCCTTATTTCAGCCAATTCTGGTAGGCAAAATTAGGTCTGAGGAGCAGGAACATAGTCAGCAGAAGCCAAGTGAATATTTTCTTAACACACAAAGGTTTTCCGTTATTCTTGGTTTTGCTTTACCCAACTTCTCCCTCATCGTGTTCTCTGGGATAACAGAGAGAGACAGGCTGAGATAAACTGAGAAGAGCCAACGGTGTCTCCTATGTAATCTAGCATATCTGAATTTGACATCGGTGTTGCTATGAACAAACTGAAGAGATGAAGCTTATGTTTCAAGTGACAGAAGGAAGGAATTACACTAACAAACCTGTTATTTATGAGTGAGAAAACTTGGCAGTCATTCTAGATGTTTTTAAGCACTGGAATAGCGCCTCTGGCCAGCATCAAAACAACACTTTGGGCAGGCATCAGGAATGTAAGAAAGGAGGAGACACATGTTATGAAAGCATAAGAGCCTACAGCTTTATGAGTGGTGATCACATCTGTGGAACAGTTTTCAGAGAAGAACTGAAATGAAAGTTATCCCATAACTACAGTAACTTGTGGACTTCTCATCTACAAAAGTAAAAGCCAGAGTGCTTGCTGACTTCTCATGACAGGGAACTATAGGAAGCAGAGGCAACAGACAGCTTCAAGATCACTGCTGTGTACGGCACATGAATGACACTCAGCACGTGGCAAAATACGTATGCCTTGAACTCCACCAGCTCCTTATTGTCACCACATCTTCTGGTCAGTACGGACTGCTGCTTCTCCCATTCTCTCCAGAACACAGCACCCTTTTCTAGGTACTGAAACTCTTACTCAGGGAGAGTTTTTATGCATGAAAACTCTCACACACACTCACTCTCCCCACTGCTCAATAGGGTCCCCTTTTCTTTTTCAGGACAACCACAAACGTCTGAGCCATAGGAGCAGCCCAGGTGAAGTAGCCCATGAAGATTCCTATGCTCCATTTACTGATACTTTGTCTTATATTTCCAATGCCACTCTTATCCACATCTAAAATTTCAAAGACTATTTTTGATTTTAATACCCTGCTGGCCTTCAGGTTGGGGGCAGCAGCTCCATCCACCAGAAGTCTCTTTCTATCTCTGACAAGCTCTCCTTTGTCACAGAGACTGCTGAGCACTCACATTAACTGTTGATGCGCTGAAACTATCATCTATAAGGCTGTCTGCTGGGTGCCCTTCCACTCCCCTATTCAATGCCACTGGTTTAAGGTCCTCATCATCTCTCAAACTCTACCTACTTCCAAAGGCAAAATAGAAGGGCAGCAACAGCACTTCTGCTTTCTAATACCATCCACCCAAGCATCTCAAGGCAGCTGTTTCGGAAACACCAGTTGCTTTCTATGTATTGCCAAAGGGAAGGTTATCATCACCAGCTTGCGTCTGACATAAAATCGATCCAGATAGACTTGTCTGTGCTCTGCTTGGTAAGGTAGATAGGATGAATAGCCACAAGCAGAAAAGCAAATGTCATAGCTGCCTTAATTGATTCACTACAGATTGTGTCTGATGAGCTTTGATTTTTTGTCTGAGTAAACCAACAGAAATTAGAGGATATTTATGCTGTAGATTCTCATAAAGTATCCAGGTGTCCCCAGCTCTACTATATTAACCAGTCACCTAAACCTATTGCTTGTTTCTCTGGGCCAAACAGAACAAGTTACAAATTTAGCTTACAGATGAATGCCTGAATGCGAGCAAGGAACAGTCATTCCTCACGCTCTGCTGTGAATATGACAACTGGCTAATAAGTAAGCAAGGTCAAAAATGAAACTGTTTGGAATTCAAGAGAATTGCCATTTGGAGGCATTAACTCCTTCTTGCAAAGGCTGCTCTAAGATGCAACATTTGCCATTCTCTAGAGATAAGAAGCTAACAAAATACGGTACAGTTATGAAGCTGAGAACCATTCTGTAGCCAAATGGCAACGAAAAGGGAAAAACAGGTAGCAGGAAGTCCTCTACCATCCCACTCATTACTGGTATCCAAGCACACTTTCACATGCATTTTGTAGACATGAATTTCAGTCTGCACTCTAGACATAGCCCTCACTTTGAGAAAGCACTAGGATTGGATATAAGGAAGAAATCCTCTACTGTAAGGGTGGTGAGGCACTGGAATAGATTGCCCAGGGAAGTTGTGAATGGCGGTGTTCAAGGCCAGGTTAGACAGAACCTTGGGTGACATGTTGTGAGGTGTCCCTGCCCATGGCAGGGGGGTTGGAACTAGATGATCTTAAGGTACTTTCCAACCCTAATTATTCTATGATTCTATGATTCTGTGATTCCCAGTTCCTGAATAGTTCTCTGTTGTGCTTCAACCTTGGCGTTGTGCTTCAACCTTGGCATTTTGCTTCCCTTTATCTCTTTTTTATCTTCTTTCCTCGAAGGACAAGACTATAAGGGCTATTAAATTCAGTTCCCAGTTCCTGCAGGGCATATCAAGTAATACTCTTTCGCAAGATTTTCAAGCTCCATTACAGAACTAGTTACCATTTCTGTTTTCACTGCTCCTGTTGGAGAGCCATCCCAGAATCTCTTTCCTCAGATAGTTAGAAACTTATAATCCTATCCTTAGCCTATTCACTGCATAAGTGTTAAAAATATTGTTGATTATAAACAACTATGACTTATTAATTATAAATAATAAAAGTTACTTATTACTAGTTTACTTTTCTGATTCCTGTTTCAGCCTTGCTCTGGTTCTCCTTTCTACTAAAGATTATGGTGCATAATGTGCATATGCACTACACAAGTTTACAGTGCACAGTGTACACCAGTAGTCATCTCCAGCACAATTTTGTTCAGATCTTGTGATCCTCTTTCATGTTACAGACGCTCTAGTTGTTATCTTGGCCCTTTTTGATGACTGTTCCACTTAAATTCAAGCTTCTGAGCAGCAAGAATTTCAGACACTTTGCAAAGGAGGTGTTGCATGTACTTTCTACAACAATATTCATATTTTCTACATGAAAGGGAAAATATTCCCTCTGACAAACTTGGATGCCCCTCCTCTTTCTTTTCGTTCTTTCTTTCACTTTGTGTAGCCCTATCCTGTAGCATAAACTTCCATTTGCAGTCACCGTTCATGAATTTGACCTCATTTCACTGAATTTCGTTGCATTTCTATTTCTTTAGCTTTTACCATCATCGACTCTTTTCTGCATGACATTCTCATCCTCCTTCACACTGCCAATACTTGTAACTTCACATCATAAACAGGTTTCATTAATGCATTCCTAATTTTATGCCAGGGTGAAAGCCGAACTTCTTTTGTCCTCGCTCTACTTGCATGTCTGCAGGATCCTTTATGGACAATTCTTAATATCCTTTGCAAGCCTTGGCTTGATTTTCATCAAGTCTCTACACTACACTTTTCAGCCACTGCTTCATCCTTGAAAGCTTTCCACTTCTGCCTAGAGGTTTGGGGCATTTCTAAAGAGACGCCCAGTTTAGTCTGGCAGTCCTCATGGTTGGCATTTTTCTCTTCACGAAGTCTACGTAACTATGATTCTTTGATTGGAGTTCCATATCTTCTTCGCATGCATCATGTTTTCCCTCCTACGCTACTACCTCCCTCTTTTTTGCTTTTGTGACTGTCTATATTTCGAGATCAATCTACTCCTCTAGATGTTATCTTCTTCTTTCTTTGATGGTCACCCTCCTTACTGAACAGTTCATACTTTAGGTGTTCTTGCTGGCCAAATTTTAAGCAGCCTATGCAGCTGACTTTTCTCTTCCTTCAGAATATCTATACATCTCCATCTGAACTCCACCCTTGCCTTCAGCATCATCTCCCTAATCCTCTGATCTTCCTTTTCAAGACATGCAGAAGGCTGAATTTTGTCAGTAAGTAGATCTTGGCAAAGAGTTGCTCTAAGGTAGTACACATGGCAGAACTACTGCTTACAGAAGTACCTTTGACTGCTCCTGGTCACTTTGCGCCTGTAGCCATTACAGTCTTCTCTTCTTAGCCTCTAACCTTAGAAAAGGAGAAGACAGAAACTCCACCAGACTCACCTAGATTTCCCTCTTCTTTTCTCACAACAGATGAAGAAAAAAAAAAAAAGAGTGGCTTACTTATCTGAGTGTGCATCATATTACAGAAACCTAATAAGAAACAGTGTCCCAGGCTTTCCTGATCGCTGACATACGAGCTAGGTGCCAGGAAGGTGTAAGCATTACCTTCCCTCCCTGCTGCCTAAAGGATACTGCCACCTTTGGAGTCATTTTTGTAACCATCTCCTTTGTAAAGTCTTGTTCAGGCTGGGCTTTCAGGTAACAAGAACATTGCCAGTGCAAACAGGGATAGTTTTAAGAAGTAGAACAAAAAGCAATTAGCTCTTCTAGTTGCTTTCTTGTTTAATACTAGAAACAAACAATGACAACAAAAAAAAAACCCAAACAAATAATCCCTCAAAATTTTTACAATAGTTTTTTATTCCCATCTTTCAAAAAGTGCTTTTGGGGGCATTTTCACAGGCAGCAGCTTCATTTAATTTAGTTTCAAATTGACAGCTGTGATGGCTTGTAAACTCCCAGCTCAAAAATCCTGATCCTAAACTGCGCTGTAGGTGTTGTTTAGTGGCCTGGCTGGCAGTTAGCAGAATGGCAATGAATGTACTGCCTCATTTCAGCTTATCACTCCCTCTTTTTTGGACAAGTCATTAACGTCTTCAGCCATTGTGAGATTTCTGCTGGCCACAGTGCAATGCATTTGTGTTTAGGATTCTTTCCTTTCTATCAGAAAGCCCCTTTGAAACACTATTGTCGTGGTTTAAGCCATAAATCAGCCATGCAGTTTGCTCACTCACTTCCCCCTTTTTCTTCCCTCTGCTCCTGGAGGGATG
>JAOEHY010009233.1:0-23224 GCA_025447955.1 Psilopsiagon aurifrons
TCACAAACTTAGTGAGTTGCCATCGGGGCGGGCAGCCCCCAGCCCCAGTCCGCCCGCGCAGGGGAAGGCAGCGGCAGACCGCGGGTGACACCGGTCCCCGCTGGCTGGTGCGGACTCTGTTCGTCTCTTCTGCCTCCCACCTGCCCGGTTTTGGCCTCCTCGCAACACGGGACGGTGCCAAGCAGCTTCCTGTCCCCCCTGCACAGCTCCTGGTGCCCACCCCTGGGAGAGGGATGCTTCCCATCGTGCTGATCCACGCTGGAACTGAGACCTCGCTCCTGCAGAGCCTGCATCTCCCTACACACTGCCATTCAGCAGAGAAAAGCCGGTCTCAGTCTCCAGCACCGGTGCTGGCTTCGAGGCGCGCAGACCTGAAGCCTCCCACGACCCCAGGCCACCTCTCCATGTGACCTCACTATTGGAGGAGCAGCGGCCATCCATGGCCAGCCAGCAGCCCCCCCAGTCCCCACACTGGCATGGAAAGCTCAAATCCCATGGGGAAGAAGGATGCTTTGGTGTGGGCAGGGTGGCCCTGGGATATGTGGGGCTCCCCCATTCCCACCCCACACCGCAGGCTCTGTGCAATATCCCACTCTCTTCCATGCAATATCACTTCCTTCTTTCTCACAACGGGCCCCTTAGAAAACCAGCCCAGTGGAGCATAATATCATATATGGAGCATTTTTGCAGCATGTTATTCCACTCCCAGATACAGTGAGCTACTGCAACCGATCCATATGCTCGCAGAGAGCTAGGAGAGGGCTGACAGAGCCAGTTTGCTGGCAAATCTCCAATGGAAATGGCCTTTTTCTCTTCGTAAACATCATGACACTTGCAACATGCACCCTGCAGGACTCTGTAGCTGGAAAACTGAGCTAAACTAATGCCGAGTTCTTCCACAAGATTCTTCCATTGCAAGAGTGTGGTCAATACTGGGAGAGGGGAGGTGGGCTGGGGGTTAGAGGGAATGCCAGTTTTGGGAATCAAATGATTATGTAAAAATCATAGCTCACTTTTAAACTAAAACCAAACTTTTAACACTTGTGATGGTGGAAAAAATATTGATTTGGTGTTAAAAATTGATTTGGGCACACAACCTACTTCACATTTATTGTTATTTCTCAAACCATTTGATTGTTCAGGAGAATCAGCATCAGGCCTTCAGTGTTCAGCAGGGAAGCAGCTGGGCTTGTGGGAGTTCTCCATGAGGATCCAGGGGTTCCTGGTCAAAGGCATTACAGAGACATAATACTTTGGGTGACAACTTTGTGCTCAGCTGATTTGCACACATCCTGGCTTCCTCCCTCCCTGTTCCAGCAAATACTGACATATCAAATTATCAGAGCTTCATTCTTTTTGCACAGCCCTCCCAAGCAGAGTGACTGGTATATTATGGAGTATAAATAATTAAAACTAAACGAGAGTTGTCAAAATAATGGAACAAAGTGTATTTTGTGAGGCATTATTCTGGCTTGTTTATCCACAAAATGCAGTAATTAGTAAGCAGCCTCTGAGCCATTAGCAAGGCTTTAGTGTATTATTATCTTTATTAATTATCATAATTATTATATTCCATATATTTGTGGAGTCATTGCTAGCAGCTTTACGGTTAAGGCTGAATTGGCTTTTTCACTTACAGCAGGATTCAATTCTGTTGTTTCCTACAAAAATCAACACATTTCGGCACCAAACCTGCAGCCGCTCCTCAGCAGATACAAACCAACTTCTTCCCAGTGCCCAAGACACCACAACGGTCCCATTTAAACCATTTTAAGAGCTCATCTTCCCCACACGAAGCACCGTTTCCTTCCTGCCTCCTCAGCTCCCCAGAGCATGAGATTTACAACAAGCCCTGTCAAACTTTGCACGTTCCTCTGCCTTCGTTAGACCTCAAACAGAGACTGAGCTCAAACACCCATCACCACAAAGTGTTACTGCTATTAATATCATAATGCTTTTTTTTCTTGCATCTATGTATGCCAAGGGAAGCTGGCAGAGGAAACGCTCCTCATCAAACAAATGTTCTTGCAGCTCACCTCGTGTCTTCAGTGTTTCTGCTTGTTAGACTGTCAGAAGAACAGAACCTGGTGAAGCTGAACGTTGGTTGGCTTCCTGGCACAATCGTTGACCAGGACTGAAGAATAACATGTCACAATGTGCCTCCAGCCTCTGCCCATGCATCAGCATCTCCTATGGCACCAGAGGGACCTGCCCAAGCTTGCCATGTGTTCAGAAAGCCCCCAGCTTGTACCTCCTGCTAAATCCTTCTTCAGCCTGTTTTTCTCCATATTTCAATGTATTTTGTCCCTCAACACAATTTAATGTCTTCCCCATAGAGTAAGTGGGGATCTACCAGATTTGTTTGAACTCCCACTTTCCTCCAGCACTTTGGTGTCCTTCTCTGTGTAGGAACAGCACTATACAACCCCTCACTGCCAAAGCAGAGGTATACATCGAATAACAGAGCCTTCTCTTCTCCATCTGCCCCAGCCCCGCTCTCTCAGCCTGGCTCCAGAGCAGAGCTGCTCCGGCCCTGCAGCATCTCCATGGCCTCCTCTGGCCTCGCTTCAACAGCTCCACGTCCCTCTGTGCTGCTGCCCCAGAGCTGGATCAGGACTGCAGGGGGGGTCTCCCCAGAGCACAGCAGAGGGGCAGGATCCCCTCCTGGAGCTGCTGCTCATGCTCTGGGGGTGCAGCCCAGCATTAATAGTGCAGAGCTTCTTCCTGGCAGGCAAAGAACACAGCTCATGTCCTACCTGAGCAGCAAGGGCTTGCCTGACTGCCCTGAGGGGTCTGTAAAGGTACAACCAGTGCTGGCCAAGTTTCTGATGAGGATAGCTGCATCTCCTGAGCTCCATGCCATATGGTGTATGCGCAAAATAATGTGCTCCTGCTGTGTCACCCATGTCTGGATTGCTGCAGAGCTCAGGCAGGAGCAAGGTGCTCTCATTCCACTATAAGGTCTTTCACTATGACCTCTGTTGTCCAGACTGAGAGAGATGAACAAATTCAGGCACCTGCAAGGCTTTTCCCAAGGTGGGGAATTTCCAGTGCATGGGTTTGAATGTAGATATTTCACCCAAACCCCACTCTTTGGTATCTATCCTGCCTCTGAGCCTTTCCCAGCAGGTCATAGAGAAAGCAGCCTCTCGGTTTTTTGAGCTGGTGATAACAGGAAGATAGCCGAGCATCCCTGGAAAGCCCAGCTCCACAGGAGTCATTGGCACAGGGGGATGCTGAGCCTCATGATGACAACATGTTGGCTCTCTCCTGATGATGTCCACATTGGACAGGTCTTACCTGCCAGCCGCAGAGACTCAGGTCACTTTGCATTAGACCTCACCCATCAAGCAAAGGAGCATCCCAACAGCACAAAGAATTGCAGGGTTCAGCTGCAGCCTGTGCTCCCATCACTGGCACCAACATAATCTGTAGGAATAATTCAGGCCAGTTTAACTTCAAAGGAGCACCCTTTGGGGAGAGTCTCACTTCAAGGGTGACCTAGGGCAGAGAGGACATTAAGACTAAACCTCCAGGCAGGTGGAATGTGCTCAGCCACTGATATCACTTTGGCCCACTGCAGCACAGTTGTGCCTGTGGGGCTGGAGCAGAGGCTTTTCCTCACCATGGCCTGCCCTGGCAGTGTCCTCCATACAGAGCCAAGTGCCAAAAGGGACAGGAAGAGGTGCTGCAGACCCTTGGCAGAGGAGCAGTTTTCAAGTGACTCAATGGCTCAGCCGTTGATCTGCAAGACACCTCCTTGGAACCACAAACAGGGGGCCAAGGGAAAAAAACTGAGTCATGATCTTGTGTTTTGGCCAAGTGTCAGAAGGTGATAGGAAAGGTCCAGGGTGGTTGAAAGCACAACAAAACCAGTGTTACCACCTGAGCTGCTGCCTTCACAGCAGAGCTGAGCCACGGAGCTGAGCACAGAAGTGAAGAGATGCTGTTCTTGTTGCTCTCTTCAAGGCCAGGTTGGACATAGCCTTGGGTGATATGATTTAGTGGGAGGTGTCCCTGCCCATGGCAGGGGGTTTGGAGCTGGATGATCTTAAGGTCCTTTCCAACCCTAACTATTCTATGATTCTATGACTCCTCACAAACCCCACAGTGTTTGTAGCTTCTTTGGCTGGGTCATTGGAAGAGGAGCTCCAAACATGACAACTCACATTTCCTGCCTAACATTAGCCCTGGGACAGGAACAGCAGAGTGTGATTATCTCAGCAATTCCATTTAAGCCACATGGACTCCTCACAAAGAAGAGAAAACTCTACAGTGAGTATTTCTAAATATTAGACTAAACCTGAACAATCATCATTTCAAAGGCACCTTTTAGAAGCAGGAAAATGTGTCTGGATCTATCAGCTTCATTATTTGTTTCCAAGTAGTCCTCCTCCTCTCAACACACCACCTAAAATGCCTGCTGAGATGATTTGAAAATAATTTAGCACATTGCAGTTTATTACTTTAGAATATAGATATCAGTTTTCCACTGTATTATGCAGCTATATTTTGACATTTTAGTCTTATCCCCAGTTTACGTCTGAGAACTATTTAATGCAGAGCTACATTTCCCATTCCTGCTAGGAAGTACGTAGCTCTCTAAATATGCAGGAGTTTCATTGGTCATAAAGATGCCGAACAAATGGATAAAACCAATTGCCAATAAACACAATGCAAATGTGTACATTAAAATGCAATGAAAATGGATTAATTAAATCCACATTGCATCTGGATTTACATGTGATGCAAAACAAAATTAAATGCAGCTCAAGAGCTTCGTATTACTTTTGAATGGGGCTGATTGAAAGCGTGTTCATTTATCTGCATGGGCTCTGGGTCAGGAACTGTGCTGGTAAATAAAACCATCCATGATCTAGATAAGCTAGATTCGACCCACAAATCAAGGTTATGAGTTTGGTATTTCATGTAATTTAAAATTTAATGTAAAATTGCATCTCTGCTAACAAAACAGATGGTATTAGGCCTTCTTTTTGGCATTGGGTTTTGGTACCTGTCCAAAAAATCTTCTTGACATCCTTTAAATGCAGCTATTTAACCACCTGTCACTTTGCTTTAGATGCCCATTGAATTTCTGACAGGAAAAACATTATTTTGTCTACATGTTATTTCCTGACACAAGAAACGGAGCACATATACAGCAAAGTTTACACGTTGTGTGAAAACCTACTTAAAAAAAGAGAAGAGTTGTTATATGCTACTAAGGCAATTACTCCATAATTAATGTCATTGATAGGATAAAACATTCCAGAAACCCAAATATAGCAAAACAAAACAAGCTCAAACATGATAGAGAAGCATTAAAAATTCTTCACATCAACTCACATTGTTCTTCTGCCCATGTGAAAATATCTGCTTCCCTTTGGTCAAATACCAAACTCGCTGATGCCTATAAGTAAATAATTTCCCCCCCCAAATCTCCATGAACATGACTATGCTGAAAACAAAAGTCAACACTGCAAAATATACCAGCAAGTTCCTTCTCATGCTCAAGGTGACACAAGTTCTTGGATACCTTGATACACCAAATCCAGCTTCTTCCTCCTAACCTTTAGAGTATTACCCAAATGGAGTTGCAGGTAGGTGGAATCCATAAGATCCTCACCTGACTTTCTTTTGATGTAAGGGAAACATAAGAAAGCTCATGTTTGGCACATTTTATGGAGGCTAAATGTAACAAACACAGCTGCTCTGATTACCCACTTGTTCAAGTCTTTGAAGAGATTTGGCAGCAAACATCAAAAACCTCAGAGGAGAAGCTCAGCTTTGCTAGGTGAGGATGACGTGTCAGCATCATGGGGGGATGGCATCATTGCTTAAAGGTGGGAGCTTTTGCACTAGGCCTCCTCTTTCTGAGTTCTCCCAGTAAACCTGTTATTTGGGGTGACAACAAGTGGGCTTAAGGATGATGGCTGATGGCTTGCAGAGCCAGCTCAGGACTGTGTCATCAGTCCCTGTTTCAGAGTGCCACCACAAGCTAGGCTCAGTTTAGGATATATGTGATCATCACAGAATCCCAGACTGGTTTGTTTTGGAAGGGACCTCAAAGCTCATCCTGTTCCAACCCCTGCCATGGGCAGGGACACCTTCCATAGAGCAGTTGCTCCAAGCCCCTGTGTCCAACCTGGCCTTGGACACTGCCAGGGATGGGGCAGCCACAGCTTCTCTGGGCACCCTGTGCCAGCGCCTCAGCATCCTCATAGTGAGTTGTTTCTTTTAGTGATGCAGCAGGAGGAGGGTATTTGACGCTTTGCAGCAGACCTGTCCTCTCAAAGATCATGCGTGTTGCTGCTGCTCACCCAGAAGTTTCAACACAGGAAGTGAAACCCTTTCACTAATAAAGGCAGAGAGAACCTTGTCTTCAACCTCACCTGCCCAAACCCATACCGAAACATTCCTGATTTCTCAAGGTGTCAAGTGACCAGCAGACCCCCTCCTCCAAGATGTGGGACAGCACATCAGAAAATGAATTTACTTGCCACACGCAGAGTGGGGAGACCAGCTGCCGGCGCCTTGAACAGCCCTGACCATGGGCTCTGTATTCACATCTGTCCCAAATTTGAATTTGACTTTGTTCAGCTGCTTGGCTGTCTGATATCCTTGTTTTCCAGGGAAGTCAACAGCTTGCCCTCCTTCCTAGTGCTGCTATATGGGAGGAAAAGACTATCTGAATGATTTGTGCTTGCTTAAACCTGGCCTGGCCAATGATGTTCATGTAAATTTGGGCAACAAGGTAAGGATGGCTACGGAAGAGAGAGGGGCCTGAACTCCACGGGTGTGTTCAAAGATGAACCAGACCCATCAGGGGGGTGTTCAGTCAGTGCTGTCCCAGCTCTCACCTCGGCACGCTGGCACAGTAAGCACCAGCACACCACACTGACGTTTACAATTCCTCCAGGAAAATGTAAGCTTTCCACAGGCAAACTGTAAGCAAAGAAGTTAGTTATGTCTGGGAACATAAATACAGGCACAGATTGAGTTTACAAGAGTTATCCCAAGGCAAAGGAGAAGACCTGCAGAAATAGAAAGAGGTGAGCTTGCTCTGCTGCAGCCTGGGGAAGGTGTCACAGACCCTAGAGTCTGTGGAGATGATGCTCAACTCTGATCTTGACCAGCATGTTGCAGGCATCGAGCCTATAACCCAGCCCACAAATTCAGTCAGAGATCTGCCACTGTACCAAGGTGGCCATGCCAAGGCCCATGTTCCCTCCTTGATCGATGATATCCCGATGAAGGTATTTTTTCTGCTTAAGAAATCGGTAAATTCTAGTGATTTCCCACCTTTTTCCCATGTGAGCAGGGTGGGAATCACTGTATCCCATCCTTGGTGAGGCGGAGCTTGGAGCTGCTCCGTTCCACACTTGGGACACTTAGTAAATAAGGTTTCTGTAACTCTGTGTCACAAAAAACTTGCAAAACAATTTATCAGGGTCTTGTGCCACTTATATAATAGAGGAAATTAATCCCAGGTGCCTCCCCAGACACTGGCAGGACTATTACACCAGAGATGAATTTGGCTCCGTATCTTTAATTTTACTGTGCAGTAGCTGAGAAGAAGTATCACTTTTGATTTCAAGGATGTCACATACTGTGACCAAGTTTAACAGTTTCTTCAGTATTCTTCCTCCTAAAGTAAAGGAGGCATTCCTCATAACTTCCCTTTGAATGACTGTCTCACTCACGCTCTGAAAGTGATGCAATTGAATCATCGTGCCAGTTCCTTTTGAGGGGTGAAGCCGATGCTCTCCTCTTTTACCCAGAAAATTAATCTTTCTGAGAGCATCTCTCCAGCTCTTCAATGCAGCAGAGAGTGATTTTTGGTTTTATAAATGATCTCCTGAGCTTGCAATAGTTGGCTTCTCTCACTAAACTTATTCAATGTCTCAGCAGTGTGAGGGAGCTGCTGTGCTCACCTCAGCCCAGGGAGAAGATTGGTGGCTGGCCTTGGAAATTAATTCTCCTTTTCTTTTTAAACCAGTTTCCTGGGGCTCTGCAGTGCCAGGGGGAAAAAAAATAATGTCTATTGTGGGATTTGCCAATGGGCTGAGGATTAAATGTCAAAATCCATTTTCTAATGTTTCCTAGCCTCTGCTTTTGCTTTCACCCAATGTATCATTCCCGGGCACTTTGTGGCAAGGTGGGAATTTCCCAGGGTAGCCCCTGATCTGAAATTAGGTACGCATGCTACACTTGAAGAGTGGTTTCTGCCTGTATTCTCACACATGCAGACATGCTGCCCCCCTACTTGTCAACCCCAAATATTACACCTTAAGAATTAAGGCTAAAATTATACCCCCGCTTCCACATGAGATATATAAATATACATATATTATATTTTCCTTTCCTGGTGACAGAAAGTTACCTTTCTAAAGACAAAAAATTATAATGAACCTGGAGATTATCAGTGGTTTCTACCTATTTCAGCCTGACCTGGGATGACTCCTGCTTCTACCGTCATCCTTGCGAGGCTAATGGAGTGAGGGAGAAGAGAGGTTTGACATAAGTCTAACATTAGGCATTTGTAATGGCAAGGTTAAAGCATTTGAGAGTCTGAAGCTTTGAAGATGAAGAGGAACTCTGACTCCCATGCTTTTGGCAGCCTTCCTCCAGGGTTTCTGCCACCCGTGGAAATGCTGTTCAGAGTTATTAGCTGAGCCAGACAAAAAATGGATTTTCCTTTCAATGGCAGAACTAAAGGCTCCAGCAATGCCAGGGAGGGTGCAGGGAATTGTCACAGGTTAACTCCCAAACTGTCTTCTGTCTGAAACAAAACTGTCAGGCAAGTGTCAGGTTATTTCCTGCCCTCTACATCTTAGGATAATTACATTAGTCAGGAAACAGAGCCCTGCTTTCCAAGTGGAACCTGAAAATGTCTCAGGCTTTAAAATGTTGAAATGAGGTATTCTGACTAGTTTCAATGTCTCCCCTTCCTCTCTTTGTCCTGCAGAAAGAAGTTGCAAAATTAATACAAATCACAAATTAGTTGACCCTCATAAATTCAGTCTTCATCAAAAAGGTATCTCCTCCATCTAATGCCTAAGGATGAGCCCTGTCTGCTTCAGGCCCAGCTGCAGAGACCTTGATTCTCAGGTCTGGACACTCTGGTAAAATACCCCAAACCATGACCAGCACTCTTCCTCCTCTTAGTGTCTGCCCCTGTTCTTCCTTCCCCATCCACTGCTGCTGCCCCAATGCCTCTTCTGCCCTGACAGCCCCTCAATGCTCTTTGCTGCATCCTGCCTTTTACTTTTGCCTCCTCTCCTTGGCCTTCTGCGCTTGAGTTTCAGCTTGGCCACCTTCTCTCTTTATCTATCAAGAACTGCCCCACACATAAAAGCAGCTGTTATCACTAAACATGCCCAAGTTTCCTTTTCTTAGTTTCCCAAGTTCTGCAGGCTTATTAGGAAACTTGTACAGGGGTGTTGTAGAGCTTCTTCTGTAGGTTTTTGCTTTGATTCTTAGTAAACCCCATCCCAGATTCTGACATATCACTGCTGTGTTCCTCCACACACTTAAAGCCAGAAAGCCAGTCCCTAAGCAAGGCAAACCCCATGAACTCAGCATGGGCTGTGCAGGCTGAGCCACTCATCACATGCTGCGGATCAAGTGGAAATACAACCTTCCAAAAGCCAAACTGCACCTCTCCACAGCTCATGTCCTGACCACTGCATCTTCCAGACGAGTTTGCTCTGAGATGTAGCATGGGAAGTGTCTGGAGAGATGTCTTTTAGGGGAAGCCAGGCTGTGGATAATGAAAATCAGACCTAGAGGGAAACCATGCTTAATTTAAATGAGCAGTGGCTCCCATGCAGCAACACACTTGCTCCCATGGGCGTACCCGCACTCACCCATATTCCGACTGTACTAAGGACCTGGAACACCCAGTCACCCTTGTCCCATGCCTGCTGGAGGACGCACTTGAATGCAGCAGTGGAAAGAAGGATTTATCTCATCCGATATTCCAGGGGGAATTTCAGGAGATCCCATCTTACACTGACACAAGCACCATTCGCCGCTCTACCAGGCAGGAACAAGGCTCCAGGGGTTTGCCACCAGGAGAGTTTCCTGTGAGCAACAGAACCTCATGGCTCACTTTGTGCATACATGGAATCTCTGGAGGAAGCAAGATTTTTGTCACATAGGATAACCTTAATAAAATGCCAGCAAATCACAATACTTCCTTACGGTCATAAGCTGGGGAGTGGGAATCCCCACAAAATAAGTTTTAATGGTTAATTATTCCTTTTTAAAGCAGATAAAATGGTTTCTGAAAGTTAAATATGAAGTAAAATGAAAATAAAAGGACAAAATGAGGGGTTTTTTTCTCCTGTGGATGCACTGTAGCTCTCATTGACAGGCCCTGGCTGAGCCCCTCGGCTGCCTGCGCTGTCATGTTCTGTCCTGGGCCATGGCCGCCTCAGCACCGTGATGCAGAACAGAGCCTGCATCTCCCGGAAATCCATGTTTCCCTCTGAAAGGGGGGGTCTCGAGATTTCAACCGAGCCTCTGCCAGCTGAGTGTGCAACTAAAGAAAACACTGATGTAATACAATGAACAATGAGGAGCCCAAACTTAGCACAATGATCATTCTGGCTTTGTTTTCGCTTTCAGCAGCTCTGCACAACATTGATTACATTCACAGGGGCCACGTTTGCAGAAACCAAGGTCTGTGAGGGAGTGCATTCTTTGCTTGTGCTGAGAATACATCCTGCTCCCCATGAATGCAGCCAAGAGCAGACTCTAACATGGTGAAACCCACTCGCACAGCACAATTAGATCACTTCTGAGTGTCTGTGATAGTGCTGCTTATTCCGCTTGCTCCTTTCTTCACAAGTGAAGCCCCAAATCATGTCCAAGGGTTCTTGATTTGGAGGCAGAGCTGTGATACCTGAGATATGTGGGAGCTGGAAGGCATGGAGACCTGCTCTATCCACTGCTGGATCAGTGAAATCATTCCTGGCCTGGGTTTCCAAGAGCTCCCACTTCACCCAGCCCTGGCCTTCATCACTCTGATTAACATGAGTTTCATTGTTTTATATATTCAGGTTGGATAGGGCTTGGAGTAACCTGCTCTAGCGGAAGGTGTCCCTTCTCATGGCAGGGGACTGGGACTAGATAAGCTTTAAGGTCCTTTCCAACCCAGATCATTCCATGATTCCATGATTTCTTTAAGCAGCAGCAAAGGTCCTTGCATTTCTCAAAGGCAGAGAGCAAGCAGCTCCATGCAAGTGCAAGTGCACTGCTGTGGCATTCATAATCATAAATGGCTTTGTTTCAGTGTTGCTGAGCATTGAGTGGCTGCAAACACCAGCCGCTAAAGCCAGACTAGCAACAAGCAATCAAAGACAACCCAGCAAACTCAGTCTTCTCTGAATATTTGACTTCAGTATGCATATGGTTTGGTGGTTGTTTTCTGCAAGGAGATGTTTATGCTTCTCAGATTTTAAATGGGTGCTAAAATGAGCAGATAGCATATAATTAAACAACAATGTAATCCCTGGATGAGCTCTTTTTCCTGGTTGGTAAGACAGGGCTCCCAGTCTGGCCAGTGTGCTTTTTCAGGTACCTGTATCAGTACCAGCCATAACACATTGAGGACATGGCAAAAAGAGGATATAAGAGTGATGGACAAAGCATCTATAAATTATTCTTTAATATTTAATTCCAGGGAGGTTTTTTTCCTATGTTACCTTTCCATGTCTGTCTGAATGCAAGTTCTTGAGATCACTGAGAAAGACAAACAGACACTCATGCTGTGGGCTCCTAGCCAGTGTCATGGGCTAAAAGAGGGTCACCTTGAAGAGCTAGATAATTAGTTGAGATGGAAAAAAAGGACAGGAACAAAGCAGAGGATGCCCTCACCTGGGCAGGGAGGGTGCCAGTGGGGCCCCAGGGGGATGTGAGCAGGGGTCTGTGCAGTCCACTGTGCTCATCAGTGGTCTGGGAAGGAGAGCAAATAACACAATGAAGATGTTTACAGATGAAATGCCAAGTATTCCTGTATTTCCTTAGGCCAGCTTTGGCGCTGGAGGAAAGATGTTGTGGAGCAGCCACTCAGATTACTGAGAAGCTGCAATGGCAGGAGGAATTCAATGAAAATAAGTAAACAAGTTCCTGATGTTCCATCTTCTTAAATATTGCAAGCAGTCCTGATACTCCCTTTCATAAAGGATATTGGACAACTGGAAAATTTATAAGGACAGGTTTCAAGCATGACTTGTGAGCTGCCTCCATAGGAGCAGCTAATAATAGGACAGGTAAATACATAAGACTTGGAGAAGAGACCGTTGAGGGAGTTCTGATACAGGCTCCTAAAATCATGGTCAGCATGGAGAAAGAAGCTCAGAAAAACCATTTAATATCTCTTGCAATGGAAAAAACAGTGGGACCTGTAGTAAATTATCCGAAATTAAGTATTTGTCCACCCCAAGTTTACAGATGAATTTAAAAGGGACAAGCTCTTGGAAGGACTTAGTTGCGATGACCTGGATATAGAACATCAGGAACTCTCCACATTCATATTTTCCTAAATCTGAGCTAATTCCCTGGGGAGCTGTCATTCAATACAAGCTTTGTCTCTTTTGCACATTCCTTAAGCAACCATTGTTGGAGATAGGATATTAGGCTGCATGGGTATTTAGGAAATGGCTTTAAAATCATGCAATCAAGGGGAAGAACGTTGCAGATATGGGCCCTGACCTCAGAAAATGAACATGAGGTTATCAGCTTCAGCAAGTACTGGCTTCAATCTGACAAGGAAACAGGGAAGTGGGAAGTGCTATAAAAGCTACAAATGTTATTAATGAAGGTGGTGGCTGTTTGTTAATAACTTATTTGAGGAATATCTGCATTATCCTGGTGACAGAGCTGAGCCAATTGTATATAAAGAAAATATTTGTGCTCTGAGTTGTTCATTAAGTAGCAACAAGATCAGGAAAGAGCTTTCCAGTCATACAGATCAGGCAGAGCCCCAAGAACAGTGTTTTCCCTACACAAACCACTTCATTTGCAAATACTGGGTCAAAGGTCTTCCCTGTGCAGTGGTTTGTGTGTACCCCTGTAGTAAGAAGCAGAGTTTGCATCACTTTTGAAGTCGCACAGTTACCTCTCATTTTGCTGAGCATCCCCAAAGTCTCCCTGGCCAGGGACAAAGGCTGACAGATCTCACCAGTTAAGGCTATGTCCCGAATTGAGCCCTGCTGCTGTGGGAAGCCTGTGCTCTCTACATCTAATCCCAGATTGGCCTGGGTTGGAAGAAAACTTAAAGCTCACGCAGTTCCACCCCTTTTCCACAGGCAGGGACACCTTCCACTGGTGCAGGGTGCTCCAAGCCCCTGTGTCCAACCTGGCCTTGAACACTGCCAGGGATGGGGCAGCCACAGCTTCTCTGGGCACTCTGTGCCAGTGTAATCCACACATTTGGTACATTTGTTTCAATATATCAATAATACCTTGATTAAAAACCGGCAAACAAGATCATTCCCTCTTGAATCTGAGTGACAACTGAAACGTGTGAAGTGTTAGCTTAAGGTGCAAACTCTTTTCTGAGCTGTGCAGCATTACTCTGTGTTAATCCTGATACATTATCCTGGGTGATAACTCTCTGTATGGAATCAACTGGAAAGCTCAGGCAAGCCCTCAGAAAGTTAAACCATTAGTAAATAATTTCCTGACTGTGAGAGTTCAATATAATAAGAAAATAAAAAATAATGACATCTAAATTATACCTCAGATATTCAGAGCAGTTCAGTGTTTACAGTCCTTGAGTCGCAGAGTAAACAGGGAGGAAGCCAGAAACTGCGTGAACCTCTCTGGTTTTGCATTTCCAGAGCTGTGAAACTGAGACGAGACTTATGCAGAAAGCCTTAGATTTGCATATACAATATTGGGATCATGAGAATGTCACATTTAAATGCAAAACTCACGTGTCTCATGAATAAATCATGAATGGTGCCAAGACTGATTTATTCTTTTTTTTTCCCTCCCTCCAATTGTCATCTCCCCCCATCCCCACCCGCTGAAGAGACACTGATCTGCAAAGCAGACAATTCCTCCTTCCCTTCCCGAGGAAATGCACTGATAGATGAGGTTCGATAAGAAGCTGAAAGCGCTTCCAAAACAAAAACATGTGCCTGTGTTTCTTGTTTATACTTGGCTAGGAAGTAAAGCAGCATCATTTCCTCCCTGTCTTCCCCCCCCCTTCTTTCTCAAGAGATACCTTAATGCCATGGCAACAGCCTTCAACCCTTTTCTTGTATGACACAACCAGATTTGGAAAAGGTTAGCTGTGTCTTGTAATCAAATCCAGGCAGGTCAATCATGTAAAGAGATGACTTCCCATGTACTGG
Organism: Psilopsiagon aurifrons; assembly: GCA_025447955.1. Classification (NCBI taxonomy): domain Eukaryota; kingdom Metazoa; phylum Chordata; class Aves; order Psittaciformes; family Psittacidae; genus Psilopsiagon; species Psilopsiagon aurifrons. The sequence goes on from JAOEHY010009233.1 coordinate 14,370, forward strand.
GGAATAATGTATGAATACATAGCATAGGTCTTCCGTCCTTCCTTCCTTCCTTCTCCCCTCACCATTTGAAGTGCCAGAGGATTAGCATTTTGTCTCTGAGGAATCAAATTGAAGTGAACAATTTCCAAGGGTTATTAGAAAATAAAGAGTGTTGCAGAAAAGGACAAGAACTGGTGATTGTAATGACCAAGAACAAAAAAGTCTCAGGTGCGGACATGCACCTCTTTGTGCCATTAATGAGAGGTTTTATGTGCAAAACAACAGAATAAGACCCAACAATGCTGTGAAACTTGCCTTCTCTCACCAGCTAAACAGGGCTGGCTTCCTCTTGCTGCATTTTTAGGCTTGTATCACTGCCAATTTCCCAATTTGAAAACAGCCATTCAGATCTCAGTAACATCAGGTTGGAATTGGGTTTTTTTTTGAGAACAATTCCTAGAAATCAGACATTAAGGACACACCCAAATGTTGGGAATGCATTGATTATGACCACATTTCCTTGAGAAAGGTCTCTGGACAGTGATGAAATTTCTGATCAAAGCTGGGAACAGAGAGCACAGACTATCATGGGTGAGGACAGGCATTTGAATAAGGGTCATAGGAGCTCCTGATGTATAGTCCTCCCCATTGAAGCATCTCCACATGGTAAATACAAAGCCATCACTGGCTTGGTGACTTCTAGCTTTGTTTTTAGCACCAAAGGCTGAAAGTCCCAGCTACTGCCATTCCACCTCTAGTAGTGCATGTCTACTGAATACTGCTTTATGGGGAAAGCTTCACCCAGAGGTCCTGTGCCAGGAGAGGCAGCCAGCAGCCCCACAGTCAATCACACACAGCTGCTCTGTGCATCACTTGAACCCGAGCTCCTGGCCAGCTGGTCAGAAACACATTTGAACTAAGGTCTCACATAGCTTATAAGTGCATATGTGCATTTTCTGGGGTCTGAGGGCTAGTCTTTACCTTCCTCAGTGTTACTAAACCCACGAATTCTAGTAAAGCCCTCTTACTTGTCCCACTGCAGGAACACTGTGTGGAAGGTTCTGTGGGCCAGGGATGCTCCTTGCTGAGTTATACAATATTCTTACTGCACAGTATTCATCAGAGCAACTTTCAGCAACACAGGACTTTGCTTTCTACACACATGGTATTTGCCACAGCTGTGCTTTGACTTAAAAATAAAAGCTTTCAGCCTGGGTGTTAGCACCCAGGACTACTCGCCACTTGTATCTGCAACATGGTGTTGCTAATGCTGCAGATTGTAGCTGGAGGATGGTTGATGGAAATAGAATCATAGAACAGCTAGGGCTGGAAAGGACCTTGAGATCATCCAGTTCCAACCCCCCTGCCGTGTGCAGGGACATCTCCCACTAAAATGTTTTCATGGCTATAGCCATTGCTGCAGCAAATTAGCAGGTTCCTATAGCAGTAATCCCAGTGCCATTAATGGGCAGGTAGTGCTTTGTCATAGTGCTGCTGCAATCTGAATAAGGCCATGGAGGACTCCAGCTGCTGCTGTGGCTGTTTCTCTATCAAGCAAGAAACAGGCAACCCAAAGACTGGGTTAGCTCCCTGGCTATTTGCAGACACAAGCTAGTGTCCAGCAAGTAACGGAGAGACAGGGCGAGGGAAAAGTGAAACCCCTGAACCACGACTTTCCTTGGGTTAATACTGCCCTGGTGATATTAAAGATGCAGTGAACTCTATTTTGTATTAATCAGTATATCCTGCTCTGTACACATAGCTTATGGCTAGAGGAGGTGGGATGTGTACACACTATCATGGATGCTTTCCTTCACCCCAGAAGTGAATTAGAACAGCCTGAGCATAAATAGAGCAGACATTTCTCCATCTGGTTCCCTTCAAAACACAAGTATTTAACTGAATCTGTGGTTTGGACATACAGTTTCCTAGGATTTTGACTCAGGAATCTCCAGCTGGTGATGCTGACGCAGCTATTGACTCTAATGAACCTATTCCAGTTCATACACACCAAAAAATTACACTAAGCCCCTTCATTCCATTAGACAAGACATTTTCTTCCAAATGGGGAAAGACCTTGGGACAGACTTATTCATATCATAACTGTAAACTTGCATGTCCATCCCTCCAATGCAAATTTCACTGAAAGACTGTTGAATTTGCAAAGACAAGTGTTCAAGCCCACTTGTGCCACCTCATTCAGTCTTCCTGGAGACTTATGCACCTTAAATTACAGTAAAACCAGCTAGCAGTCTTCAATCTATGTTCACCTACAGCTTTCTCACCTACTGGAAGCTTCCAGGACCTCATTTTGATTGAATTTTAATTATAAAGATGCTTTTGATCTCTGGATGTTAGCTCCTATAGAAAGACAATACTTAAAAGTGGAAACCTAGAAGGAAGAAGGAATCTTAGAAAAGTATGAGCTCCTGTTTCAGGCAAAGGCCTTTTAACTCATACGCTTTGTTCAACCTGCAGTAGAAAATATCTAGAAAAATGGCAATATTAACCAATGCTTGGAATTGAAATTCATCATTTTATTTTGAAACAGCTTATCTTTCAGCACTGGATCCGAGTTATGTGTCAGAAAAATCTTTATCATTTTCCCTCAGCAAAGGATAAGAATGGAGACTGTAAGAGGGATTAGGATGAAATCATTGCAGGCTTGATAATGGCAGAGAGGTTTTTTAAAGATTGACTTTGAAGTGAAAAATTAAGCAAACCTTTAGAGAAAGATTTCTTCTTAATCAGAAATAGTGTATTTATAAAAGGCATCAAAGGTAAACAACAGGAATAGCTAAATGCCAGACTGAATGAATGTCATCTATCTCCAGTAACCTGGAAGCTGAGTTCATTTGTCTTGATTTACATCCTGAGATTAATGGAGGCAAAGTAGAATTGCTCTGCACTGAGCAAAGCTGCATACTAAGTGATCTAGTCCCCATCCCATCCTTGTACCACCTCTAGCAGCTTCTTCCAAGCACCCTTTTCAAAGGGGTTACTGTGGGACTTACCTGATTTTAATCCACTTGTCACAGGGTGCTCTGTGTATCAGCCAAAGCCAAGCCACAAGATGAAGGCACATCACCTCAAAGTGATGCTTTACACCCAGTTGGCATCAGGTGGGCACTGTGCTAAGATAGGACTAAAGTCACATCTAATAACATAGTATAGACAAAGGCCAGAAGCCATTTGGACAGCCAGACTGACAGGTCCATGAACAAAGCTGTAGGACTTTGCTGGACAAACAGCCTCAGTAGGTGCTGCTTTTCTGGATGTTTTTAAGAGGTTTATGACCCCACAGATCAATTACATTGAATTTGTATCAGTCTCTAATTAGAGGTCCCAAGTTTCTTAATCAGGAGAACTTTTTCCACTCCTGAATTACCTGAAAACAGCCCAAGTTGTTCAGTATTAGTCTGTAGTGTGACTAAAGGTAGCAGCAGAGAAACTTTTGCTACTGGAGAAATTCCTCCTGGCATCTAAAAGAAAGGATCAGACATACCTGACAAAGCTGAAGAACTAGCCCCCATAACACCATATATCACACTCACCCCCTCTTCCTTTTAGATGATGGACCCTTTCAAAACACTATTTAATAAAGCACCTTATCCCACTGTGTAGGATCTTCAGTGTACTCCTTACTTACAGAACCTTCTCAGTGTTCTCAGCTTTACACAGGCCAAGCTGCCCATGGCTGTTAGATAGCACCCGGTGCTCTCGGCTGCAGGTGAGACAGGGCTCCCAGGTGAAAGTTTTGAGAAACAGAGTGATAAAAGCTACCAAAGAAACCTTTCTTGCTGTTTGCTTCCTATTCTTTCTTGTGCTTCATTCTCCACTACCTTTTTGCTTTGGTTTGCTGCTTTTAGGAACTACTCTATGCAATGAACAGTTGAGTCCCTCGTGCCTAATGAAAAGGTTTTGTTGTTTCAGCTATATTGCTTTCTCCTTTTTTTGCCTACTTAACACCAACAGCTGCTCCCTTTGGTTGGAGGGAACAGGACTGGGCACCATCAAAGTTAGTAGGCATAGCAAAGCACTTACACACGCTATTTTAAGGTTGTGTTTAAATCATGCTGATTTCAAGAAAATATCATGAAAATTAGGCTCTATATAGGACTGCTATCCTGAATATGAGATCTAGCAGGTATGATGCAGGAGAGCTGACCCTTTGTTTCTAGCAATATTCTGAGGATAAACATCATCCACATTTAAATACCAGACACCTCTTGAATTGATCCGGCCATGGTCTCAGTCACAGTTCTTTCTCGTTACAATTTGGCCTTTTCCATAGCTGAAGCTAGTATTAATTTATTTTCCTGAATTTTAACACACCAAATCCCTATTCAGCTTTAGAAGTAATTATTATGTCAAAGCATAAGGTATTTTGAGACCTACTAACAGATGCTCTGCTGTTATTTCATACCCACCTACGGCACTGAAGCCTCTTAGGCATTAATGAGCATCATCTCTGAAGGGGACTTACAAGCAACCATGTGGGAAGGAAACAATTTCCTAGGCTCGATCTCTCAATAAAGGCAAAATCATGCCTGGTATCTACTCCTCCCTTTGGGTTGGCTTCATTTCCCTCTCATTTCCAAAGGATCACTACATCAGAGTTGGATGAGAAGATCCAAACAAGAAGCACTCATTTAAAATTCAAGTCTAGGCCAAATCAGCAGGGTTTTCAGCAAAGTTAATGACAGCAGGAACCACAGACACCAAAGATGCTGCTGTGCCTCATGCTCTCATGCTTCAGTGTCTTTCTGTATCTGCTGCAGCAGGGTGGATGGAGCTATTTCTGTGACCGTGTGCTCTTCTCCAGTTCTTTGATTTGTTTAGCAAACTCTGGCTTTGCCATGGTTCCTCCAACCAAAGACGCCCACTGATTGCAAGATGCCCTTGTGTGACCAGCACTGATGTCATGACTTGTGGGCACTGTAGGGTTAGACTATCTTTACTTGGAGCTGAGATCATCAAATGGTGTAATTCTCTCCTGTGGTTACCTCAGTGCAAGTCTCTGCAGTCACTAGTGGAGAATCTGGGTCTCTTCTCAGAATACAACAACTGCATTTTAATTGAATTAAGCTATGTCAAAGTAATCCAGCTATCATATAATCACACTCCAGTCCTTCCCTAAACCAGCTCATGGAGTGATTTACAGCTCATGCTCCCAAGTAGAGAGGACTCAAATTAATTTCTCCCTCATTTATAGGTTGAAAAGTTTTGATACTTGAGTTTTTCAGCAGTGACTTTCTGCATTCAGAAGCTGCTGACAGTAAAGAGTCAGGTGAAGGACATGGAAATTCACACATCTCAGACCCTCTGAACCTCCTTCAACACTTTTTGCTTCCTAATGCTCTGAGAAGCTCGTGCTTGTTTTTTTTCCTTTCATTTGCACCTTTTATATTGATCTCCTGAATTCTCCTTGTGTCTGCAATCACAGAGGGATGCTTTCGTTGTTTCTGTGATTGTAGAGTGATGCTTTCCTTGCGTCTGTGATCGCAGGGTGATGCTTTGCTGCTCTCCTCCAAATGCAGATCACTTCACCTAAAGACCAGTGTTAATTTGCATGGAGCAGAGGAGGAGGCAAAGGCAGATGAAATGTCCTTGTTTGCTCATGTCTCTCTTGATTGCTTTCAAAGCATCTGCTGGATCCTCTGTGATGTGGCACATTTCCCTTCCTTGTGGAAGGATGCAGATTTCTGCCCTTTAAAACTAACTCCTCTGACCTCAACTCCCCACCTACCCGTGGTGGTCTCTGAAACTTTCTCCTTCAGAGCATAGAACTTGTGATTTCATCTACCCAATCTGTAATGTAGCACTGTGAATGCTTCTGACCTGACATATCAGTGTGTCCCCTTTCCCTGATGCTACCTGAACCCTGAACTTGGTGTTCCCTGTGCTCATGCAGCAAAAGGCGGAGGTCTGAGAAGGAGCTGCAGTAAATCTGGAAGGAACATGGGGTCAGCTCCCCTAGTTTCTGAGCAGTTGTATGCCGGGCATCAGGATGGCCTGAGAGCTGTCAAATTTATACGCAAATCCTCTTTCCTATCAATTGAAAACTGCACCTCTGAACTTCATTTCCATGCGTGCATTTACAAGAAAAGCTTGTTCCGGGTGTAACTAAATCCTCAAGAATCAAATGCTACCCGATGGATGGCGCTGACCTAAATCACACCCAAAGTGAACCAGAGTCACTCTTTTCATCTACCTTCAGTGTCTCCTTATGGGTGAATTGTTGTCACTTCAAAGGGTTCACAAACATGGTGGTGGAGGCACCAGAAGGCTTTTGGATGACCTCAGCATGGAAACATCTCACCCACTTCTTACAAGGAGGTGCTATGATACCATGAGACCGTCACCTCAGGGTCTCCTGAGATGCCACTGCTTTGAGGCTCCTTAGCATCAGTGCTGGGTCCCCCTCCTCAATCTCAAAAGCCAAAGTAGCTCTGTCAAATGTTTAATTCAATGGGGTTGAGAAGGTAACAGCAGGCTATGTTTTTCTTCCAGTTGGAGAAAGTGCCCGGCTTCTCCTCTCTCCTGCTTGTCTGTTTGCCTACAGAAATCAGGCAATTGGGATTTATCTTGTTTTTCATGTACTTTCTGCTCAGGATTTCAACCTGATTATCCCAGAGCTTTGGCCAACCACTTGTAGCCTAGATCCTTGGCCTTCTTCTCTCATGAAAGGTTGCTTTTAGCTCTTTGGCCTAGTTTTAACCCTCGAAGATAATCTCTCTGCAGCACTCGGCAAGTTGCCAGGGGGATTAAAATCTGCTGGGGTTATTCACTCTCTTATTGAAATGCAATATACACGAGTAGATCAGCTCTAATTAACACCCTATCTGCAGCATCTCTCCTTAGGTCTAATAAGCATGGAAAAAAGAGAACTCCACACCCTGGCCATTGGAGAGGAAACGAATTTCAGCAGTATCTCAGTTGTATTACTGCAAATAGAGCTCTTCCCAAACTTCCTCTGGCTCATTCCTCCTTCTCTGAGCTGAATTGTTGCCAGGAGTTGTCTGACACTTCTTAATTTTATTTAGGTTTGGCTGAAATGGGATGTGGATGAAGACTGGAAACTCAGCACACTCCTGGGCCACATGCTGCAGGATGGCATGGGCATGGTGGGGCAGTGGGGTTGGTTCTGCTGGTGGGTGTTCCCGGGGAAGAGCTCCTGATGGGCTGCTCTAATTTGGGAAGAGAGAAGCAGGGCTGTGCCCATGTTTGATTCTGTTGGTTGTGGCATTTCCCTGGTGGAGCCGTCCAAGAAGCTCTGTTTTAGAGCTGTATTTTCGGTAGGTGTTGGGAAGGAGCTGAGCTTGTACCCTGTTACCTCCTGTGCAAGGCTGCACCCATGCCCCGATGAGCTCTGGCGGGAGCACAGCAAGCACTTCTCAGCTTCTACAGGGGCAGAAGCTGGGCCACACCTCTCCAAGCGTGCTCTGAGCACATGCATCCAACAATCTGTGCACTGAATGGGACTGAGCCCCTCTCGCCCAGGCTGCAAATCCTTCCTCCCAAGGAATACATCTGGCGAGGAAGCAGTATACTGGGATGAGGCACTGAATCCAGATGAAAGGAAAGCCCTGTTATCTGAGGAAGCAAGCAGGTTTGAGGAGGTCTGGCTGATGCAGGCAGCGGGGCTGAGTTTGGTTTCCCGTGCATCTTAGCAGTCCTTGCAGCAGCGTTGTTGTGGGCAAAACAAATCTGATGTTGGGATTCCTGGAAAAGAACTCTGAGGATGATCTGACAGAGTCTGGAAAGCCTGTCTGAACTTCTAACTGCCACAGCTGCTGATGGAACACTAATCTATTTGTAATTTGGAAGAGAATGACTCCAAATAAGCACTGCAGCCTCTCAGTTCTCATCTGTACTAGATTACGTCAAGGGCTCTTGAATTAAACAAATCTGAAGTTTCTAGGCCAAGCCATTTTTGAGATATGACATGAAAAAGCATTAGGAGATGCTTCAAGCGCTCTGAATTACACTTATTTTCCCTAAGACCCATGCCTCAGAAATGGATTGTCTCATATGCCTCAGGTTTTGCCCAAACCAGTCCTCCCCTGGCTATACATCGCATCCAAATATGTGCCCAGTCTTTTTATGTGGCTCCAGCTGAGAGGCCAAACCCAGCCACTGGAAAGCTCATTACGAGCTTCACCACGGAACAGGGAGAATTGGGAGAGTCAGTGTCTGTCAAAACCCTGGCTCTTTGCGGCCCTGCCCGTTGCAGGTAACAGAATAATTTGTATATACACATGGGCAGCTCATCCTCCACTTTGTAATTCCTGAAGCCAGGGATGGGTATAGATTTGAACTGGGGCTGCAGGCAGGTGGCTGAAGGGCAGAATTCAACATGTGTCTCTAAGGTCTCTCCTCCTCCACCAGACACAGCAGAACTGGGGGTGCACAACTTGTTTGATAGCACTCAGCCCTCCTGTTGAAAAGAAAATAGAGTTGAAGTGTGATGTGCATCTGACTTCATGCAGAGCCCTATCCTGCGCAGCAGAAGTAGCTCTCCATCCTGCCTCAATGCAGCAGAAATTGAGGCTTCTTGGCATTTTGCAAGAGCAGACACCTCTGTAATTAATATAAGAAGAGAATGTTGCTGCTAAGAAGCCTGAAGAAGAAGCTACACCTCGCATTTCTGATGACCCAGTATGGGTTTAGGGAGGTAGGTGAAAGCAGAGATGTTAGTTGTATAGCTGTGTTCCCTGGCACTTGTTTCTTCACCACTAGTAAACTGCTGATAGAGCCCCAAAATCTGCTGTCATAAAAGAACACAGTGGCATGCAGAGTGTCATGGGTTCAGCAGTAGCAGTCATTTTTCTCCTTCTTGGTAGCTGGTGCAGTGCTGTGTTTTTGACTTGTGG
>JAOEHY010009234.1:0-10396 GCA_025447955.1 Psilopsiagon aurifrons
ACAACACAGATCCAGCTATTTCCAATGAGTTTCTTTGTGGCACCTGATACATCATCTAAATTGGCTCATTTATTACAGAATTGACTTAAAAACAACTTTTAAGCTTTCCTTTTTTCCCCTCCAAAGAGACTTGTATTTTCTCCTTGCTAATCTGCCTTGTGGAACTAGGATTTTAACTGAAAAGTACGTCAGTAAATTGGCATCCCCTACTGTGAGAGATAAGAGCTTCAGTGACTGAATGGAGATGCTGAACAGTGACAGGTATTTCTGAGAGCTCTATGGAAAATTCCTATAGAAATGGCATTTATTTGTCTAAAATACCTGATCAGTGCAGCACTTGGATAATGGGGGTGTTTGCAAAGAGCAATGGCTCTACAGAAAAAAGGTGCTACTATTAGAAGCATCTGGAGAAGTAGTTTCTACATTCACGTCAAAAGCATTTGACCCCAGTGAGGTCTAATTTCAAGGCATTTGGGCTTTTTTTGATGCCTTTAGTCTGGAGTTATCCAGGAGCACAAGACACACGTGAAAAACACATTAGGTTGTGTTGTGCTTTAAGCCCAGCGTAAATCAGCCACGTAGTCATTAGTTCACTCCCCCACTTCCTCCCCCCTGCTCCTAGAGGAATGGGGAGGAGAATGGAAAGAATGTAACTCTCATGGGTTGAGGTAAGAGCAGTCCAGTACTGAAGTTATAACACAAATCACTGCTGCTGCCACCAATAATAATAATAATGATAAAGGAAACAACAAGGGAAGAGAATACAACCGCTCACCACCGGCCGACTGACACCCAGCCTGACCCAGCAGTGATCTGGGCCTTCCGGGTAACTGCCCCCAGTTTCTATAGAGGGCATGACGTGCTATGGTATGGAATACCTCTTTGGTCAGTTTGGGTCAGATGCGCTGTCTCTGCTCCCTCCTGGCTTCCCCTCCTCCCTGGCAGAGCGTGAGGCTCAGAAAGTCCTTGGTCAGAGTAAACATTACTGAGCAGCAACTGAAAACATCAGTGTTATCAGCGCTGTGCCCAGGCTGAAAGTCCAAAACACAGCACTGCACCAGCTACTGAGGAGAAAAATGACTGCTACTGCTGAACCCAGGACAGGTTGGGGGCAAGTCTCTAAAGCAACAGCAAATCAAATGCCATTAACTGCACCTCCACAGACTTGTTGAAAATGGGACTAACAGTTCCTCAGAAGAAAGCCCAGCACAGCTACAGGAATAATTTCCTCTCCTCGGTGTGCAATCATCTGCCTGTTCTTTGTCACTGGGGTATTTACAGCCATGCTCTTTCTGCAAAGCTGCTTCCACCAGATTGTGTTTCTCCTATCACAGGCTCAGCATTTCAATGCTGAAAGAGTTAACAAGTCTTCACCAAATAATACCTCTGCAGGTGTCAACTCCTTGGAAGCAGATAGGTCCAAAGGGCAGAGACATCTTTATAATGAGAGAAAGATTAAGAGGGGGAGAGAAAAGGAGCCAGCATGAGGTGTGAGAAGCACTTTGATGAATGATATAGCCCAGCATTAATGAGATCTGGTAATTTCACATCTCCAGAAAGCTCTGGTCGTTCGGATTACAAGGATCATGGTTTTGTTCAACTGGAACAGAGAGAAGTTTAGGACAAAAGCCCGCTCATCAAGGAATCTGTCTTCTCCTTTGAGTTAACACAACAGTGATCTGCAGCATTTCCCATCCCTGCCAGTACCCAGCATTTGTTTAGTTGCTCTTTTCAAAACACACTGTCTGCTGTTACTGCTGGACTCAGCAAACCAGGCACACATGAGCTAATACCTGTCCAAGCACATTCTGCCTCCTTTAAAAGGCAAGTTAAAAAAAGAGGTATAATCTTCCCTGGCTGCAGAACTGCCTCCCTTAGCACATTCCCCGTCAGCCAAACACTGACGCCTTTTGCACATCATCACAAGCTTCTCTCTTCCAAAACTCAGAATCCTCAACCCCTTCAAGCTACATGGGGTAAGAGCTCAAAGTCAGGATTTTTTTTCCTCTCTCAAATCTTGGTGTGATTTCATTTTCAGATCTGTAGCTTCCTCAGTAGAACCTGCACTGTAACCACAGCAAACACACTGGACTAGAAGTGACCCACTGAGGGTCAAGTTGTACAGACCCACAGAGAAGCTGTGGCTGCCTCATCCCTGGCAGTGTTGAAGGCCAGGTTGGACAGAGGGGCTTGGAACAACCTGCTCTAGCGGAAGGTGTCCCTGCCCATGGCAGAGGGTTGGGACTGGATGAGCTTTAAAGTCCCTTCCAACCTAAACCATTCTATGAAATACAAAAGTAAAGGTTTGTGAGGGTTGTGACAAAGCTTTTGCTGTTTTTTCAGTAGCAAACTGAAGATCCATGGTTAAAGTGATTTGTGTGATCAAACTACCTCCAAATACCCTGATGTGCTTCTAGGTTGTTAAAGAAACCTGCAGAACTCTGGCATCATCCAGAACCTCAACCAAAGCCTTATCCCTGACGTGGTTAAGAAAACTATATCACCTAAGGACCAGAAAGATTAAATTTGGGAAAACATGGACTTTGACCCAAGCAAGATTGAAATCCAGTCCCCCAGGCTATACCCCTAGACTGGTGCCCAGTAAAACAGGACGAAGAGCAACAGCCATAAACTAAAACACAGCAAGTTTCATCTCAACATCAAGAACAACTTCCTTACTCTGAGGGTGGCAGAGCACTGGAACAAGCTGCCCAGGAGGGCTGTGGAGTCTCCTGCTCTGGAGACATCCCAAACCTGCCTGGACACTTTCCTGTGTAACCTGCTCTGAATGGCCTTACGTTGGCAGAGAAGTTGGACTGGATGATCTCCAGAGGTCCCTTCCAACCCAAACCAGTTCATTCTGTGATTCTGTGAAATACCAAGTGACACAAGGCAGAGCTTCTGTGACATCTCTAGGGGCATCCTTGGAGTATCTATTCCAGGCTCTGGGAAAGGTCTCATGTTCAAGTCCTGGAATTCCCTTTTATGCCTATTCTCACCAGAAAAAAAAAACCCTATTAGCCATGACAATGCACAACAAATCAGTTTAATCCATTTGTCAGCCACTGTCTTCCATTTCCAGTCTTCTTCCCATTTTCTCTCCATTCAAAAAGCACCAAGCTGATGCTCTGCATGCTGGAACGACTCACACATCTCCAGTGAGGTAACACCACAGCACTTAGTATTAAACTACAAGTAGCCATGAAAAAAAAAAAAACAGCCCTAAATGAACCCTTGATGCTTTTTTCCTGTCCTCACTCACTTCAAACCCAAGATTCATTCTGACTGATCCACCTTTACATGAATTTCAATCACCTTGAACGAATCCGGGTGTTCTGATTGACATGATGCCTCCTGAGATGCTTTTGCTCCTGCACCAGCACCATCCCTCCTCATAAATATTTATGGACAATTCTCACTTTTTAACCAATTCCAAATATTCACATTTATTTTAGCTGAAGCTGCCCCACACCTTTACAAATAGTTTGAACTGATTTTTTGCTTAACATGTTTGTTTTGCCATAGCACACAGATAATGATGCACATCACTAAGGAACAACACAGAATAGGAGTCCTCCACGTCACCAGTCACCTAACCGAGGTTTGCTCCTACATTGTGCAGCTGACTAACAGTACTTTAAAACATACTAAAATACAGCAAAAGTAAATACTACCGAAAATCAAATAAACCAATATAATTCCTTAATTTAATGTTTTTCCCCTTCCTTCCAGGGTTTGAGCATTCCAAAGCTAATATTTTTGCTCTGGCAAATGCTCCATCCCAAACCCAGGACAATGGGATTATTACAAAAGCATGAAGCTGGTTTCTGTTCCTCTCTGGCTGGCTCAGTTTCCACCCCACATTTCACCCTCCTCAATCTGGGCCTTTCAGAGTTTAGCTGGATTTCAGCAGTCTACAACATGCGATTCCCTGGTCTGGGGGGGTGAATGCGCCACCACTGGAGACATTCAAGGCCAGGCTGGATGTGGCTCTGGGCAATCTGGTCTAGCGAAAGATGTCCCTGCTCATTGCAGGGGGTTGGAACTCTCCATCTTCTCCTGATGTATGGAGCATTCACAGGTGGGTCTCATGCTCGAATATCATCTATATACATTAAACCACATTCACAGCCTCTCTTCTCCACCTGCTCTTCTGCACTGTTTTCATTCCCTTGACTGCATCGCATAGGCATTCCTTTCTTCCCTCTCCAATTTATTTCACAAGCCTGCACCTTACCATTAACTGCTTTTGCAGTTAAAGCCATCTCTGACTTTCCCTTGCTCTATTATCCCCTTAAAAGAAGCACATGGGCCACAAAAAAAGCCAGAAGTCAATTAAACCTCAACTTCTTTCATTTATCCTCCCCTTTTTAAACATTTCTTTTGTTTTCATCTAACTAGTGTGCCATGCTTCAGAGATGTACATACCTGATGGACCATTCTGGCCTTTTAATTAGATGTTACACCAGCCATCCTCCAATCAACACTTATTGCAACTAACCTAAATACCCCCAAATTAAACATGAACCTCAACTGAATGTGGGGATTTCTTAGGAGATGACAGTAACCAGCAACCACAGTGACCCAGCTGCTGGAGGGGTCACATAAGTCCCACCCCAGTGAACATCTACCACTTACACCTGTATCTTCCCACATGCTGGATTTACTAATGTGAAGCCTTCAAACTGCTTCCTCCACTGAAGTAACGCCAGCTCCCTCTCGCTTTAGGTTTATCCACTCCAGTCTGTATCATCACCCGCCGCTTCCAAAGAAAAAGCACCAGCTGTTCTCCATCCCTCCCACAAACAGCTTAATCCTTCCTGGCACAAGAACAAGCTGGTAGTAAAACTGGTCATTAACAAGTTGTGGCTGCTCCCCATCAGCAGCAGCAAGGAGCCCTGCTTCCCTTCCAATTGAACGGGGAGGTCAAACAGCTCAGCCACCACCACCATAGGGGTTGAACGGGAAGATTTCCCAGCTAAGAAACATACGGGAGCTGGATTTGCTAGCCCTCCAAATCCCGCACTGGTAACTAGGAATATCAATGTAATTAGGAATATCCATTTGCAGGAGAGAAACCAGTTAACGGTATAAAATCCTACATTCCAGCCTCTAAAACACACTGAAGTTTGTTTGCAGTTTGTGACAGTAAATGTTTTGGCAAAACAGTGCCATAACTTTGCCAGATGTTCCATCAAATGGCATTCAGGTTTTTAGGCACTGGTTTGAAGTATTAAACGCACACACATATTTGGCTTAGTCTCTGCACAGCTTTTCCTCTCCACCCATCCCCTCTAAAACATTATTTCTCATCATTATAGGTGCTTCTTGCTACATTTTCTAATTCAGGTTTTGCAAATCCAGGAGAGAATATATGATTTTAACAATGTTAATACATGTTAATGTATCCAGCTGTCTTCCAATACAAACTGCATCTTTACCTAGAGAAAAAAAGGATGAAATCTGAATCTGCAGAGCCAGTTTTAATGTTCTAGTTTCAATAAATGGTCAAAAGAAATGGTTGGTTAATCAGGAGAGAGAAAAAAACCAAACAATGGCTCTAGGAAGAAAATAACAGCAAATAATAATCACAGAATCATAGGATGGTTTGGGTTGGAAGAGACTCATCCAGTTCCAGCCCCCTGCCACAGGCAGGGATACCTTCCACTAGAGCAGGTTGCTCTGAGCCCCTGTGTCCAACCTGGCCTTGAACACTGCCATAAATTATAAGTTTTGATATATTATTGTTCCAGTACTCAAAGGAGTCACATGGAAAAGACGATGGGAGATGGGCACAAGTTACTGCTGGGGAGATTCCAACTGGACACAAGAGGAAAACTTCCCAATGAGAACAACCAGCCATTGGAACAATCTCCCCAGGGAAGCGGTGGATTACCCAACACTGGACACCATAAAGATTCAGCTAGACAAGGGGCTGGGACATGTAATTCAGGTCATGCTTTGCCGAGACAGGCTGGAACACATGATCCTTGAGAGCCTTTCCAACCTGGGACTCTATGATGATTATAATAATAGAATAACAATAGAAGTAATAGTAGTAGTAGTAAAGTTAGGCCATCAGTATGTTTTGTACTTTGAAATCTTCAATTTAAGGCCGCAGTTGCTTCCCGTACCTTCCTATTGTGATCTAATTCTTCTCTCTCTGCCAATGGACAACATTGAGGTCATGAGAAAATTACAACCAAACTCATTCTTTACATTATTTCTGAGGTACTATGAGGAGAGTAGGAGTACTAAAATCCCACTGTTACATTCACATTTCAGCTGGACAAAAGAAAAGCCAGCTGAAAAGCAATTGTCCTTTTCCTTTTCACTATTCTACTGCATAAACCATCCAACCCTGTCTATTCACTCATACCAGTTAAAAACAGACTGAAAGGAATCTAATGATGTGAAAAACCACAATATATATCAAACAAATCCAATAAGCCAAGCTCCCAAACACCTTTCACACCCAGCCTCCATCACCGCAAGCACCTGGAACCCATTGATGCTCAGGCAGTAAGAGGTGCCTCCAAAAGGATGCTCCACCAGAAAAGGCCACTTCTCTTTTAGGACTCTTTGATGGGGATGTGCTTGTGTTGTTATTTACTTTTGAACATAAAAACCTAACAAGAACAAATGCCACCAGGAAACCAGAGGGAAAAGGAAATGTGATACTAAGTAAAAGGAGGGGAAAAATCCCCCCAAGCTATAATCAGAGCCAGCTGTAGACCAATTAAACTCAACAGTTTACAGATGTTCACAGGAGAATACTCATTCACAATTTAACTAAATTGATCCACTTTCTTCCCAACTCTTGGGACTTGGTGCACAAAGCTTCCTTTTCTTTAGGGCTCTCCAAATAAAGTTTATAACCCCTTTTACTCTAATGTATGCCAGCAAAACACTCCATGGAAAAAGAGGAGCTCAAACTTCATGGTTAACCCCTTCCCCATCAGCCCCTCTGTGGCTCTTCTGATCTTTCAGGTTAGAGTTTGGTGATGGTCAGCTGCAACTCCAGAAATCACTTCTTTTCTGGCCACATCAGCCTCAACCATCATCTCTCCCAGCAGAGAAACACACTTCACTAATGATTCTTCCTATTATTAAATATAATTAGGAAGGTATTTCATTAGGCCATAGGGGACCAGTAGGAAAAGAAGAAAAGGAGAAAGAGGGGCAAGTCAAGGAATTCAAGTTAAAAGCCCCTATATTAAGATCTGTAACCATTAACAATGGCATACTAAGCTTTCAGGTTCTTCCAGTACTTCTTAAGCAGTTAGATCAGTGGGAGAGTGGAGATGCAGTGTAACATGCCCTATCTGAACTATGATGTATAAATACAGTCATTCTTCTGCTTTAACTGATTTACCCAGGTTTATACCAGTTTAACCCAGAGCTTGGGTTTAGGGGTTTTCTTTCTCCCACATAAAGACTCTTCTACAGAAGTGCTCAAGTGCAATCAATGTTCTTGTTCATGTAAGGAGACAGTATTATTACTACACTGTGAGGGTGCTGAGGCACTGGCACCGAGTGCCCAGAGAAGCTGTGGCTGCCCCATCCCTGGCAGTGTTCAAGGCCAGGTTGGACACAGGGGCTCGGAGCAACCTGCTCTAGTGGAGAATGTCCCTGCCCATGGCAGGGGTTTGGAACTGGATGAGCTTTAAGGTTCCTTCCAACCCAAACCATTCTATGATACTATGAAATCGTGGCTCAGGATACTCGAGTGATTTCTTTCAAAGGACAGTAGACAAGACAGATACAAAAGGTCAGCAACTGCCAACCTCATGCATATTCCAGCCAACAGTATTAGGGTTTAAATACCAAGGTAGTTTATGCTCATCTTACTTTAAGTCATATTGTCTAATGAGAGCTGTCAAGTCAAAGCTGATGCCCCTAAAACTCAGAATATTCTCCATGCTGCAGCTTTTGTTTGCCTCATGTTTCCCATAGCTAAAACTTTTTGCTGCCCTTATAAATCCACATGGACTTGTCCTCCTCCAGCCTGAACAAACATCAGACCAGTGAGTGCCTGACACTCTCATCTCACACAAAACAGCAGAGATGTTTCTGCACAACTACTCCTGCGGGACCTCTTAGCAATTGCAAATGGAAAGGAAGCAGATGAGCGAAATACCTACACATAGAGACAAAATGGAGCTGGAAGAACTCCCAGGAAGACCTATGTCATGGCTAAACCATGTTACACACGTAACCATTGCTCACATTTACAGCCAGCAAGACACAAAAACTAGTTTAAGGCTTCTCCCCAGAGCTCATCAACCCCAGTATCACACTCTGTGCTAATTTACCCAACTTCTGTCTTATCTATGCCCCTATCTAAGCTCTGCTCAAAGCAAAAGGATAATCTCACCACTGTCTATCAGATACTCTCCTGATGCACGTTTAAGGATGCTGCGGAGGTGTTAGAAGCCCCCAGGATGCTCCTGTCCTTTGAAGGACACCAGCACACTGTTCATGGGCATGTCTACCAGCTACTTCAGGGATGTTCATATTAAGTCTCTTGAAATCAAGATAGGATTCTCAAGTTAATTTTTACATGCAAATACACGCTAGTGAGGAATGACAGCTCTAGAGTGGGAGAAAGAAGCGAAGGATTAAATTCTGACTTGAGAAAAATGAATTTTCACTGTTTTCAGACACAAAGAACACTTCTGTTTGTTCTGAGTTTGCTTTGAGCACAGTGGAGGATGCTGTACGCATGAAAAGCAAGCACTAAGTCTAGAATTAAGATGCCTTGTAGTAACTAAATGCTATTTCCACTTCCAGTTCCAATAACTGTTGGAGGATCAACACTTAAAGAGTAACAGATGCGCTTCATTGTCCCCTCAGCTTCCCACACTGCGATATCCATAAATCTCCATACGTTCCCTACAACACTTACTGAGGAGACACCATCAGACATGTGTGGTTGGAAGCTTCATGTCTCATCCCTGCCCAGTGACTTCTGTTCACTACAGTGGCCAAATAAGACTTTTTCTTGCCTCAGTGGTTTTCTCCTGTGTGCAGCTGCTCATGGTCATAATTCTTTCCCCCCTTCCCAGGCACTGCATATGTCTTTGCATCTCCTGCTTCTTTCAGATTTGGCTGATATCAATCACATTAGAGGGGAGAGACAGCAAGAACAATCATAAAAGACTCATTTCCTTCATGATAGGACTCATTTCCTAGAAAATCAAGCTAAACCTATAATACAGCTGCTATCAACTGGATTTAAAATGTGTATTCATCTCCTGGTAAGATAACATTTATTCCACTCACTTCCAAAAAGACAAGGTTATTTTTTCCCAAATCAAGAGGATATTGAAGAAATTATCATTGATATACTGGTGAAAGCACAGCCATGACCGTGGTATCAATTTCTCCCTCCTATCAGTCATCTTTCATGTAGCAGAAAACCACTCATTTCAGCAACACTGAGAGGGATGAGCATTTCAGGAAGGGAACAGTAAACTCTGTGTTTATGAAACAAGAGCATTCAAACCCACAAAATAATACAAGAAATAGCTTGTATTCCCTGAAGTCCAACTCCAAAAGAACGCTCCTCTGGTTCCTTGCATGAGGGATTCAAGTTGTATCACTTCATGCTTTTCTAGATATTCAAACTCTGAAGAGACAAGGATTAGCTGGAATAGAAAGTCAAGGAGAAAAGGAAACCAAGCACACAAACTTCTTTGTGCTGCTGGGAGAAGCATTTACTCACTCAGCATCTACTCCTTCATTTCATAAATACTCAAGATGTGCAAAATGTAGCATCAATATGAAACAAATTAATAGTGGTAAAAATTCCCCTATGCTACAATTTACATGATGTAAAACTTCATTAGACCCTTACAGCTTTGTAGTATACAGATAAAAGAGTATTTTCTCCCTTTTTCAAAGCCCCACTAAGTTTATCCACCAATGCAGCACTACGCAGCATGGAAAAAAAACTAACGATGCAATTAATCTCCCTTATCTCCTCCCAAATCCTCAGTGATTTAAGATGTCAGATGCATAAGTCACTCAAAACCTCAAGGGACTTCCCAATGCTTCTACAGCAACAGGAGGGCAAGGGGGAGGCTTTTATCACTGATGTCTCTGTTGACGTCTAGGGCTCATAAAACAATCAAAATCCATTAAACAGCATCTCAGAGTGACATTTTCCTGTAAGTCATGTTCCTATGCTGCATTATTTTTTACCTTGCTCTGCTTTAGTTTCCTCTGTTTCTTCCTTCCTCCTCCTATGATTCACAGAATCATTGAATTGTTTAAGTTAGAAAAGACCTCTAAGGTCCAACCATTCACCAGCACTGCAAGGCCACCACTGACCCATGGCACTGAGGCCTCGTCTCCACGGTGTGTGAACACTGCAGGGACGGTGACTCCAGCA
>JAOEHY010009235.1:1389-12439 GCA_025447955.1 Psilopsiagon aurifrons
AGTTAAACATTCATCTAGTTGCATGTAACAATATACATTTATTACCACACTTTGGATTAGAATCCCTGGGCTGGGACAAGGAAAAGGTTCTTCGAGGATAAAAAGAGAATTTGGCAAAATTCCACCCCCTACCCTCCAGTCTCCTCTGAACTTCTATTTGATATCAACAACAAAACTTACAATAACCTTGAAAGCAACCCCAAGTAGTCATAGCTTTTTAAAATTGTTTTCTGCAGCTTTTAATTAGTCTGTAAAAGACAAAAACATGCTTAGAATGGCTTCCCCTTCTTGCCCTTGCAAAAGCTATACAGGCAAGTATTACTACCTGTGTTAGTGAAAAACAGACAAAGCCCTCCTACAACAGCTGGAAAGGAATGGGCTGAATGTGCACCAACACTACTGTCTAATTTAAAGGCCTTTCCATTCCCTGGTGATAATCCCACATCCCAGAGTTTATATAAACAAAATCACGGCATAACTTCTCAGCCCCCACAGCAGTAGCTTGAAGAAGCTAAAACACTACCTGCTTCACTCCTTTTCCCTACCTCTGTCCTCATCTGACTTCGATCTTCTAGACAACACCACAGTTCAGAAAGTTGATCTACCAGGTAAAAGAACAGCAGAAAAAGAAGAAAAAACAAATAATAATAATAATAAAATAAACCACAGCAAAATAAGAAGGGTGCAAGATGTGGTGAGTATGCCCTTACTCCTTTCCACGTCCATTCACCACCAAGCAGGTGTGCTAGGAAACTGCAGCACCTATGGGCTGGAGGATATGAGACAGCAGTCATACATCTCTACACCAAATATAAAAGCAGTTTGCAACTGACTTTAATCAACAGTGATTGAGAGCAAGAGGAGACTCTGGTCATGCCTTGCGGGCAGCATGCCTGAGAGAGACCTGCAGGGAGCAGAGTTCTGCTGGTGGGAAGGCAGTGGCTAGGAGGGCTCCAGAGGGCCCTGAAACCCTGCAGGGAGGGTTGGATGGATACATAAACCTAATAGGAACTGAAAGCACTAATTGAGCCTGGAGAAGAGAGCTGCAAGGTTTTGTATGACATTTGGGGGGGCAAGAGGGGGAAATAAAATAATTAAAGAGAGAAAAAGCAAGTAGTTTTGGAACATTTTGTAGACTTCATTAAAAAAAAAAAAAGGGGGGCAATTGAAAATAGCCTGCAAATTACATTAATCCTGTAAAATCACAATCCTCACTGTAATATTCTTCTCTAACCCAGTTATCAGGTGACATAATCTCTTCACCACCTTAGTAGCTTCAACCAAGATCATTTCTTGATCTCAGATCAGTTGTCTCTAACCTTAAAAACACTGTTTGAAATCATATTCATCCTCTGTACCATCCAAATCTGGTATCCCCTTGGAATGAAGAACCATGTAAACCATGTGCACCACATCAGTTCATGCCTCCAATACTGAAATTTGCTTGCCAAGTAAATCCTTAAATACATAGAGAAGAGACAAACACAAGAAAAAACCAAACACCATCCTCACCTTAGATTTCTAGCCAGCACTTTACAGTTTCACTCATTTTCTGATATATTGTTCATAAAACTGGAATTCTGGTCTTCCTCCCTCCCCACTTGGCTTTCTGGCATGTTTAAAACATTTTAAATTGTTCCTCCAGTAGCCCACTAAATGATTTTGTTCTACTTCACCCACATTGCTTCATTTCTTGTATCACTGCTTGTCCTTTGATTACAATTGCAAATGGAAAATGTTTGAAAGTTGTTTTTGTTCTGAGAGCAGCAAGAAGAGAAGTGAATTAGTAGATTAGCCTATTTGGCAAGTGAGGCCCAAGCTCAGAGGGTACTGTAATAAATCTAATGTTCACAAACTGAAGCTCCAAGTCCATATTGCACAATCATCACCTATTACAGTGTCTAATTTAAAGGTGCTTGAGGCCTCTGCCCAAAATTTGAACACCTAAACAAATGGGGCTATTCTAGTTAATCAAAATGTTTTCTCAGCACAGCTTTCATGAAACAAATTGGCTGTTACCCCATTGCAGGAATAGAGGACATATTTGAATTCAAAGCAGGGAGAAGAGGCATGGAGGTTATTTCATCCACGTGTCATGCTTTGAAAGTGCTTTTGAGCATCTTCAGAGCCAGTAGCAGCATTCCAACTGCCCCCAGCACAGCAGAGCCAACATGGTGTTGGAGGTTTTCCTCCCTCCTTAATCCCCCTTTTTCTTTCAACTACCTTGAAATTCAGATTAAATGACAGGCCCAGAATAGGCTTCTTTGCTGCTGCTAGTAACACAGGCTCCCTAAAGTGTTTCGACAGACTACAGCATGTACTCATGGGCAACCCGAGCCAGGAGCCTGGTGAGAACTTGCTGGCACTGGCATGCTGATGCGCAGACCGATGATCCATCTGGAGCACCGGGCAGAGGAGCCCTCAGTGGGTGCACAAGGCGGTGAGCTGATCCCTTAAGCAGAGCTGTGAAATCCTGCACAGGTAACTGACAGAAAGTCTCATCCCTATCAACAAACGCTCATCCCAAATGTCTGTTAGAAGGGGGAAGTGGTTCATTAACACATCATCTTCCCAACCAGATGGGTCTAGCTCTGCAAAACAAACACGAACCATACACAGGCACTTGGCAGAGCTTGTGGCGTGACACCATTTTGTGCTTGACGTCACTATTATCCTTACTCCACAGAATGCATATGGACCACTTTAAGAGATGCAGTACTTGTGTCACCTACTCCTCGCAAACCACGTACAAATTAAAAAAAATCTAGTTTTGACCTCAGCAACTGCCACGGTCCTAAGATTTTGACCACAGCCCCAGGACGAGGCTTCAGTGCAGCTCAGCTCTACTCAGGAGCTAGTCCCATTCCTTTCCATTCGTGGAGCAGCAGTTTCTAGGCTTTCAAAAGA
This sequence comes from Psilopsiagon aurifrons, assembly GCA_025447955.1. Taxonomy (NCBI): domain Eukaryota; kingdom Metazoa; phylum Chordata; class Aves; order Psittaciformes; family Psittacidae; genus Psilopsiagon; species Psilopsiagon aurifrons. The sequence goes on from JAOEHY010009235.1 coordinate 4,297, forward strand.
CAGAAGCAGCAAGCAGTTTCCACTACACACAGAATGAAGATATGGGCAATCAGTGAACGGATCATAAGAGCAGCACCTTGGCTCTCCACCAGACTCTAGTGTCTCCAAGCTCACAGACAGTCCGAGGATGGTACCTGGCATTACAAGGCTTCATACAGCAGCAGAGCCCCGTCTCATTGCATGAGCAGCACATCCATCATATATGTGAATGTTAAGGACCAGCAGCAAAGAAAAAGTGGTTCTTCTCTTACTTATGAGCCGAGACCAGGTGCATTTTAGCAAACTCACATGTAAAAAAGTCAGATTTTCTATAGCATTCATATTTCTAATATTTTTTTTTTTTTTTTTAATAAATAACTGGGAATGGACATGCATCACTAATAAACTTTTGGAATCATAAAAAGGAAGAATAAAGTTAACCTACTATGGCTAATTAAAATTAGTTTGTTGGGAGTTTAATCAGCTAGCACAGACTTTTCAAGGCAACATTGCTGCGATTCATGCTCAGTGGAAGCACTTTCAGGCAGCCCTTTATTGCAACATCTATGTTCAGATGACCTTTACTTCATAAAGCACTGAGCTAAACACTTTATACACAGGGCAAAATTTCTTCATTGAAGGATGCCGGGGGACTGTCTTTAGGAATGGGATTTGGCCTCACTTGGGTAAATTACCAAAGACAGAAGAAAGTTGCAAACCTATTTGTAGCTTGCATTTGAAAGGCATGCCATTTCTTTGTAATACTCCCTCATCTCAAGATTTGAGCTGCGGCTCTGCAAATAAACCTCCTCCCAGACAGATGCTAACAGTGATTGTCCTGGTAAACCAGGAAAAAAAGCCAACCACAAAACAGGACAAACTAACATCCTTCCACACAGCAGATGCTTTCTCAGTTATTTAATATGACTTTTGTGTAATTCAGACATAATTTCAGGGAATAATATTTTCCAGACAGAACTTATTTATTAAGCAGTTTGTGGTCAGGCATAAATTAACCAAAATAGGCAGCACATCTTTGGGTGACATTATTTTCCCCATTCAGAGAGAAGCAGAGATAAGGGCATTAACACCATCACCAGGTCCTTAAATCGGAGGTCGGTACCCTCTGTGAGGATCGACTCTCATGCTTGTGAAAGACTGACTAGTGAAACAGCACCTGACATTTCACTCTGAACTTCTGTAGCATTTGCTGACTCACTGCCCACACAGAGGAAAAAGCACATTTACAGTACCCTGCCTGTGTGAGTGATGTAAAACAGATTTCTGGATTCATTGTGGAAATCTCAGCATTTTTTGCTTATTTGCAGTCCAATTATCAACTTGCCTTTACTGCAGTGAATAGGATGAGCAAATCCAAAAGAGTATTTAACTCAAAAAGGAAAAAGTACTTAAATACAAAGATAAATAGCGCAAGCTCATCCTAGTGTACTGCTATTTCCTTGCTGTATTTACCAGTTAGACTTCTGTGGGCATTTCAGATTGCTGCATAGTACAGTCACCAAAACCTGAACCCAAATGAAGTTCTCTAATATGGTACTGAGTAATAAGATCATGAAACAGGAAAAAAGTTTCAGCCATACCATGGTACAACCCTGATATCAAGAAACTAACTAAGGTCAGGCTGTGCTGTGCTCAAGCAATAGACTTTTCAGGAAAAGCCTTTTGTCCATGTTTGATCCAGTTTGGCAGGGCCCCCTGCACCCAGCGAGCAGATACCCTGGCAGGGTGCTGGGTGTTCAGCGACATCTTTTGGCGGAGCTGTAAAAATGAAGCTACTGCTGGGCATTGTGATGCCCAAAAACTCTGTGGTACATTTTTTCATAATCCCATGAGGATATTGATTTTTCCCAGAGTCAGGACACACACATAATTTCTAGAGGTAAGAAGAGTTTCTGCTGTAATACAAATATTCTCCACACCATATTGGATGTATTTTGCTCTCTGACAAAGAGGTGCTCAACCCAATTGTAACGAATCTGAGCGCTAAAATTACTTGCAGTTCACACATTCTGCAAATTCTGCATCTTATCTTAAAACTCTGTTTACCAATCATTCAGAAATTCAGCTCTAACTGTAGCTTTCTGATGATCAAGAATAGCAAAGCTGCATTTGCTAACTCCTTTAAATGATAAATTCCCATAATCTATCAACTTCTTCACTTTCAGGAACCGAAAGCTATATGAAATGTTATTAAAAAGCTATAAGTATTTAAAAAATAATTACATATCTCAGAATAGAGTAAAATTCTGCATGAACAAAAATCCCAGCAAAAAGTGGAACCTTTTTTAATGCTACAAATAGTTTCTTGACAGTTCTTTATATTTAAAGGCTTGAATGCAACCAAACTTGCATTAACACTGCCTAGAATGATAAATACACCTATCCTTCAAGTCATAAAAGTGAAAGCACAAACAATATCCTGGAAAACAGGCTTAAAAAAAAGGTTGCTGTTATTCCTAGAAAGCTAACTAGGCTTGCATAAATTCTTAGCCGCTCAGCTACATGTTGCCAAACTGAATTGAATCAGTTTCTCTCATCCAAATCTATCATGAGCCTTCCTTTCCTCTGTTTTTTTCAGAGACAGTGAAATCGGGTGTTTTTACTCCGAATCACATTCAAAAGGGAAAGGGATGGAAAGACAAAACTCCTTTTATTTATCAAATTCAGTAGCATCAGATAGGAGAGGTTCCCAGAATCCGCTCTCTGGCCTTTGAAGTTGTAGATTGGTGGGAAAGGACAAAAAATAAAAAGGAAAAAAAAATGTCCAAAAAAAGAAAAAGTGGTCTGCAGTTTTTCCATAAGCTCATTTTGGGAATACTAATAAACTTGTACTTAGAAAAAATTATTTAAGTTATACACACACACACACACACACACACACACATGCATCTGTATTGCGAATAACTTTGATGGTATTGGACCAGCATCACATAAATAAAATTTAAATGCATGGAAGTCAATATTTTTATTATTATTTCTCATCTTTTTTTTTTTAACTTTCCCATTAATTACACCATAATAATGAGGAATTTGGGGGTTATTATTACAATTCCATGACTACCTTCATTCCAAAAACATTTTCAAGCCAACAAAAGTAAGAAATTTCTTAGAGGGTACTGAAGTTGTTCCCTGTTATGGAGCAGGTCCTCATACTCCTGGCTCCATTCAAGTTATTTGTCCCTGCTACAAAGGTTCCAGCATTTTTTTTATTTATTTTTAAACTACTGAGAACCAAAAACAATCAGGGTTGAGACACACAAGCAGAAATTCAGCTACAGATGAAGGTACCAATATTTTGATGCTTCCCCGTTCATTTGGTCCTTAACACATCCAGCATGGTCAAAGAAAAGCAGGTCAATGAAGTTCATGCAGTACAAAAAAAAGCAACTAAGGGGGTCAAAGCTTATATATTAGGCTAAAATGCTTTCTCAAGTCCAGTTATTGTATTGACTACAGCTCACTGCCACAGAAAGATCTTGCACATCTAGATCATATGAGGTACCTTGGTCTATAGCAGATTCCAGCTACTAGTCGGGAAAATCCCAACTACAACACTTGCACTTAGACATAAAAGAGGAGAGGAAAAATAATGCATTTAAATTGCCTCAAAACTACCAGAAATAAATACGACTAACTACTTAAGGGCTATTGAATTTCTACCACAACTTGTTGTGACTGAAAGCTGCTTGCATAGTTTTCTAAAACTTTTCAATAAGATCCTAAAACCAGCGTTTTCTAAACTGATAACATAAACCCAGATTCTTAACTGCATACATAAACACCAAAATAAAGATAAGACAGTTTTAAAAAGTACTGGGCATCTGCCACAAACTATGATGAGGTCTGGTACCTGTGTACTTGTATTCAAGAGGAAAAGATAATCATGTCTATGAGTGGAAGGAAGGTTCTGTCACCTCCGTTTCATATAAGATGTCAGCCCACAAGTTTAATAGTTGTTTGTTGTAGGTTTATTTAACACAAACAGGCTTCCAGCTGAGAAAACATAAAAGATTATATAGCTTTTTGTCCATTCTTTAACATATGTAGCCATATCAGCCAGGGATTACTTTTACCCACAAAATTCAAGGGAGTCAAACTCAAGCAATTGAAAACGGCACACCAAGTTCTTCCACCGCTTCTCTCCTTCTTGAGGATCAATTTTAGTATGATAAAGTGAACAAAGGCCCAATTTCCAAGAGTGCTAAATAGAAACTGCACTGACATTTAAGAATATTTCAGTTACTACTTTGACATCTAAGTAAGTAGCTAGATTTGCAGATATGCTTAGAGCAATAGGAACAGCAGAAGGCTCAGAACATTTGGAAAGCTATCCCATAAACTCATAAAAATTAGCAAGACTAATTATAAGCAACTTCACTAAGCTTGATGCTTGAACTTTTCCGTTGACATCAGGGGTGAGCAAGGAACAGGAATTTCTCAAGAGCACCCAAAATATTAACTGCTCATCTAAAATTCATCCACTTATTCTAGCTCCAAAGCCATTTTCCAACTCATGCAGTTACGAGCCTGAGTTTTATGGCGCTAACAGACTTTTCCACCACAGTCCTCAAGATCACTGTCCCTTTAGTGATTGAAAGGTTTTACATAAAAGCTACTGCTCTGCTTGAACATGGCTCAGTCCAAAGCCTGACTGAAAGCTGCTGTGACGGAGACATCCAAAGTGTACAGCATCAAGATGTGGACCACAGCAAGCAGCTACTTGCAAAGAATCAGTCAGACTTTGATGCTGTAGATACTTACACAGTTCTGAGAACTGTAAATGTTATCCAGAGAATCTGTATGGTCTCGTATTAGCCACAATTATTCTGGGGTCTTACCATCTTTATTTTTATCATGTGTATTTCTATGACCACAGTAATCCATTTAACTTTCATCAGCTACATGCCGAAAAGCTGCTGTCCTGAAATCTTCCTCAATTATTTCTCTTTCTTCTGTATTTTTATGTTTAACAGCTTGCCACCTTAGTCCAATTTATGAAGAAATCTGCCTGAAAGTGCTCAAATTTATTACTCAGCTTTACTGATTGTGTAAGAGAAAATACACAAACTTTAGTAACTGGAAAGTAGATGAATGAACCAACTCAGGGCGGGGGACGCAAATTAGAAAGAAAACTCAAGGATGAATAAATGGCAGCACACTCATAATTTCCCACAGCAGTCTGACCTGGACATCCTGAGAAAGAATCATTTTATTAAGAATGAGTACAGAATATTTGGAAAATGGTACATTTGTCAATATAATCTTTACAATTTAGTCATATGATCAGTACATCTGGAAAATAGCAGTCAAGTGATTAGTCTGATCTTTGTCTGGATAAGGCAATTTTTGCATGCCTCTGTCAAATGTCAGACCTCCTTCTCCCTCACCAATTTCAGAAATGTTGCACCATGATTTCAAGCAGTGAATCATCCTTCCCTGTGCCAACCATCTGTTTTGTCTGCCCCCTCAGTGTCTGAAATTAGATGATGGAGGGCAGGGCAGGCTTTCTAGAGTGGCCATTAATGTTAGTGGAGGAGGGGCTCTGGTGACAGATTTTCCATCCGAAATCATGGACTGTCAAAACTGGCAAAGACTAGAGAGAAGTGAGTAGAAAAATAATATGAGGAAGAAGAATTAATAAAGGAAAAAGAAGAAAAAAAAAAAGAAGACAGCAAGGGACTTGGAAAAGGAAATGGGAGTAGAGAAGTAGAGGAATTATGATACGAAGGAAAGAAAGATTTGAGAAAACAAGAAAGTAGAAAGCATACCCAAATTCCCTTGCACCTTTGCTGTTGGGTTCTTTGCTTGGGTTTTTTTCTTTAAAGTGAAGAGCAGTGATTAAAGGAAAGAAAAAAAAAAAAAAAAAAGGTAAATATTGCTGTGCCCACTAAAAATTTCAAAAGTCCTGGCAGAAATATCAGGAGGACCAGAGGAAAAAATGATGAGCAATTTAAAAGGGGTAAGACTCCCAAGAGCTATGCTAACTCCAGGACTGGCTACTTCCAGAAAGAAGGCCATGGGTACGCCTATGCAAGCAATAGAGAAGTGATAGAAGGACTCTTGCAGACACCTCATTTCACTAGCTGCGGCCTACAAATTCAATTTTGCCTCCAACATGTTCATGAGAACCCTTAAAGCAAGGGGTCTAGACTTGCTTTCAACAGTCCATTCCCCATCCCCAGGAATATTTGGATGGGGACAGCTGATGATGATATTATTGCAGTATCCCCACCCTCTTTACAATAATAAAACCTCATATTTAGGGAAAAACAAACAAACAAACAAAAAACACAAAACCAAAATGCAACAGTATTTTGGGAAAATGACGAAAACGAAGAAACAAGATACAAATCCCCCACCAGCTCCAATTTTTCTTTCTGTTTTTTAATTCAGATCAAATGTCCTACAGTATTCCATGTATATTGTAATATTCAGCACAACATGGATGCATTAACTAGGTGAACCATCTCTGGTCTCTCAGCAAAAACATACAGTGTCCCTTAATGTAAAGAAGGGATTATGAATTGCATACTAACAAACTGGTCCTCTACTTCAGTGATGAAAGAAAGATATTGATGGAGATATGCATTGTTTATAGTTATAAAAAAATGCAGCTTGAATTTTGGTTAATAAAAGTAAAAGCATTTCTCCAAGTACTAACTAGTTTTCTGAAGTAGACTGGTTGGAAAATCCTACTTATCACTGTTCAGAAATAATTAGCTACTGTAAACCTAAATTACACCAACTGCCTGATCTGTGGTTAGAATATTTGACATTAACCTAGCACATGAATGAAGTATTTATTATAAGGAAGCAGTCACTGAATAGTACTCTTGGCTAGCGCAGGAGTATGGTTTTGCTGAATCTGGCTAAATATAGCTTAAATCACTGACTCTGTCAGAAGCCTAAGAGCTTAGGATTGCATACAGGTCAATGAGCTTTCTGTAATATTGCTGTTAGGGAACATCACACAGGTTTATACTGTAACCACACCATCAAAACATCTGTTGATACATGTATTTTTCAGATTAAAAAAAATGTAACAGCCATAATATCCTTAGCTTTCTAGAGTGGTCATTATTAAAAAAAGTGTTCATTTCCATGATTGGATTTTTTTAATGATATTTTTACACCGCATTAAAAAAATTAAAAGAAAAAAAACAAACCAAACATCAGTTTATCTGGGATGAATGGAACAATGAGCTAGTTTCTGGTTTTGGGGGAGGCTGGATCAATGGTATAAGAACAGTTTATTCAAAGCAATATAACCTTTTATTTGTATTCAGTTTTAGAGTGTAAATATAGTATCTGGTTGCAGGTGGATTATTTATTCTTAAAAGTAAATATTAGTAAACAGCTCCAAATCTGGAGAAGGGGAAAAAAAAATAAAAAGTCCAAAACATTTATGTTTTACAAGACAAGCAGAAGTCAAAGGCTTTCAAATTGCAATAGACCAAATTTTTAAGCGATCATCAAGTTGTGCTCTGATTTTGCATCCACGATTTTGCACCTGCAGTCAAGCACAAAATTGTGGGCACAGTCAATTGTAAGAGCATCTAGCTGTTTGATTGTACCAGCAAATTGAAAAGTAACTGTTGACGCCTGGCTGCTATCTGCTGCACCCATCATGAAATTCAAAGACAAAATTAGATTGGTTTTAGCATAAAATGGTGCTCATATCTGAACAAAGTTACCAGAATACTTCCCCATTTAATGACACATTCACACATTAGATTGGCTGAAAGTGGAAAACAGCCTACTTTGTGAATGGAACCTGCACTAAGATAGCTTTTGAAAAACAAACTTACTTTTGATTTGCTATTATAGTGCATATAGAGGGCAGAGAAGAGATTCAGAGCAGCCCTGAGGAGAAGGACTTGGGGGTGTTGGCCAATGAGAAAATGAACATGAGCCATCAGCATGAAATAGCCCAGAAACCCAACCACATCCTGGGCTGCATCAAAAGGAGCATGACCAGCAGGTTGAGGGAGGTGATCTTGCCCCTCTATTCTGCTCTCATGAGACCACACTTGGAGTATTGTATGCAGTTGTGGTGTCCTCAACAAAAAAAGGACATGGAACTGTTGGAACAAGTCCAGAGGAGGGCCACAGGGATGATCATGGGACTGGAGCACCTCCCGTA
>JAOEHY010009236.1:0-20632 GCA_025447955.1 Psilopsiagon aurifrons
CGGGACACACGTACGCGCACACACACACACACACAACCCACCCCAAGGCCCGCCATCACCTCCATGCGCACCCCATTGCCCCCAACGTACACACCTGCCCCGTCACCCAGCTAGCACCTAACCCATGCCACCGCCATAACAAACGGCTCTGCCTTCCGTCTATCCGTGAAGACGCGCAGCGCAGCACTCACCGTGGGGCCCACAGACGAAGCCGACCGCAAAACAAACCCAAACCCTCACAGCGCGGCAACTGCGCCACACAGTCACCCCCCGCCCCTTATATCGCCTCTGCGGCTCCGCCCCTGCGACTCAGATCACTCCGCCAGTCACTATTTTTCCTGCGGGGCGCGCCGCAGCTTCAAAGGAAGGGGTGAGGGAAACGAGGCCCGGCAGCGCGGAGGAGTCAGAGCTTGGAGCGGTGATATGACCAGCTGGCGGGCGGGGCCACTGAGTGTCCGAGGGAGCGCGGAGGAAAACCTGGCATGGATCTGCCTGTGCCCGGAGCGGGAGGCGGCCGTGGTGCCTCGGTGAGCGCGCCCGCCTCGGTCTGCCTCGGTCTGTGCCTAAAGCTTCTTGTCGGAGCATTACGTTTTGTGTAGGGATTTAGCCTCAAACAGCCTCGTTAGAATCGTTCCAGAAGCGTGGTTCATCATGCCAGAGGGAAAGAAGCAGTGGGGGAGCATAGACAACCCCCCCAGCCCAGGACAATGACCTGGAGGTGCTGCCATGGAGCCCATGGATGGGAAAGATGGGGCGGCAGAGGAGGCTCGATGGATAAAGAGGTGCAAGTGCTGCAGATATATCCGAGGTAGAATCAGCGTGTGTATATGGATGTACAAATGGAGTACGTATCTAGGATAGAATGGAGTCTATAAATCAGGACTAAGGCCTTGCCACTGGGGTAAAATTAATCATAAATATAGATATAATAACAATAATGACTATTTTGTACTCTAGTCCCACTTGCAGAACACCACCTGGTGCATCTCTTGCTCTCTGTTGGCTCCTGGTCTGCCCCCATCACACTGCACAGCGATCCAAGCACACAGCTGAGCACAACCGCGGCTTTGTTCGCAGGGCTGGTGCGGTGTTTGGTTCAATCCACCCCCAAAATCCTTCCTTTTCCAGCACCCACGGAAAACGGCTGCGTTCCAAGCGGACACAGATGACACCCAGCGCTGCACACCAGTAGGAAGGGAGCAGAGGCCCAGCAACAGCTTTGTGATTGGTTTGAGGGAAACCCGCTTGCCTTTGCCTGACACATAGAGCTTTTATAGAAGGCAAATGCTCAGCCTTGGCTGCCTTGTGTTTGTGTTGAAACTTAGCATTGCGAGAGTAATAATAATCTCAAACAGCCACAAAGATCCACAGAAGTATTTTGGTTTCTTCTCGGTGGTTTATATTGTGTGCAGTTGGAGTTGTATAAACATGACAGATTGGAATAATCTTTTGGATTTAGGTCTCTCATCTGAAAGAGAATAACGATGATAAACTTATTCTTTTCGTTACAGAGCGAGCGTTCAGAACTGCTCTAAGAATAGAGCAGTCAGGTGGCAGTGTATTTCGTGACAAGATAGAGTTTGTAACAACGAAATTAAGATGATACAGCGCTGTTCTCCATCTAATTGGGGTGATTGGCCATTGAGCATCCTGAATGGGTTTGTACCTGGGGTCTGAATCAAATGGTGGAGCAGCACTCTCTTAAATGATCAGATTTGCGTTGTATTCAGCTTGCAAGGCAGACATTGGGCCCGAATGCCCCAGGCTGGTTTGCAGAGCAGTGCTTTCCCACTGGGAGGGGCTTTCTGCGCACAAAGCTGCTCTGTGTTTCTGCTGCACTCTCTGTACCCTTTGCTATGCTTTCAGGACAAGCCTGGTGAGCAGCAGGACGTTGGTCCTCACAGACCATGACCTATTTTACTGGCAAACACTGGTTTCCTGTGCCGGAGTCTGTTACTTTGTGGCTATAACCACAAAATCCCTGGGGTAAGAACTGTCTCTTTTCTTGCATTCATGTGCAGGGTATATTCCAGAAGTGCAGCTGCCCAGAGGGATCCTGTCCAGGGAGCTGGTTACAATGGGGATCTTCACATTTAACGGTGCTGTAGCCAAACGGTTGGCTTGAAATAACACTAGAAATGAATAGCACAAGGAGCCTTTCAACTGCCCTGGCAGGAGATGTCATTTTACATGTGCCAGCCCTCTGATAACAGAACAGGGCAGATAAAGCAGCTGGTAACTGAGCTGTGTAGATAAAGCTCTACATGGGCATTGGTTTCTCTTGTTTCCCAAGAGCTCCTCCAACCTGCTTCAAGTGGAGCCAGGTCAGGCTGCAAGGGGCTGCCCTTCCTCCTTTTGGGCTGCTCTACCTCAGCAGGGCCTTAGTGTGGCAATGAGCTGCCTGCAGAGACACAAGAACTGTGTTCGTGTAGTCCTGAGGAGGAACGAGTGGCAAAAACAAAGGTGTTTCCGGCAGCACGTTCACAGTGTAGTTTAGTGTTTCGCAGCAACTTTAACCTCGGGTAAAACATCACGGGGATAGGCCAGAGAATAAAAGAGGCAGGAAAACGTGGAGATGCCGGGGATTGAACCCGGGACCTCATACATGCAAAGCATGCGCTCTACCGCTGAGCTACATCCCCACACCCGGCGCTGCCTCTCTCCCTCGCGGCCAGCTTTGCCCACGACGCGGCCGCGGTCCCGCTGCTGCTGCGTGGGGTACAACGGGAGCTGGGTGTAAACCTCTCTTAGCAGTGCGGGAGCACTCCGGGGTCGCACACACATAAACGTGGGGTCCTTTTCTTTTTCCTCCGGAAATCAGAAAATTCCTCATGAAAGTGGAAAATAAAAGATGTTGCAACCTCCCCGTCGGGGAATCGAACCCCGGTCTCCCGCGTGACAGGCGGGGATACTCACCACTATACTAACGAGGACGGCTCAGGGGTCGTCTCCCGACCCGCCGGCCCATCCCCGCGCAGCGCTTCCCGCAGGGACCCGCTCTCTTCTGCACAGTGCTCCGCACCGGGAGATGTTGAGCACCGAAGGCCCTCTCCGGGACCGCTCGGCAGCAAAAGGACCCGCTGTCACCGGCGGGACGGAAGCAAAACAACTCTGCCGAAACCCGGGATCGAACCAGGGACCTTTAGATCTTCAGTCTAACGCTCTCCCAACTGAGCTATTTCGGCGCGCATGCAGCCGCCCCCCGGCCGCGGATAGGACCCCGCCCAGCGCACCCGCGGCGCTATGGCGGTAACCGGCGTCGGCGGTGGCCGCGGGCGCAGCCGCTGCCCGCCTCTTCTCCCGCTCCGGGCGCGGACGGGACCCCCGCGACCCCCGGGTACCGGCGGCAGCGCTGGCAGCGGGGCGCTCGGAGAGCACCCTGGGAGGAGCAGCGAACTGCGCTCCCCTTCGCCGGCACAAAAAGCAGCTCTGCGGCCATACCGTGCGGAGCTGCGGGCTGGGGCGCGGCCGGTCGCCTGCGGGCCCCGCGCTTCCAAGCCGGCGGAGGTAAAAAGTAGAAGACCTCCCCGTCGGGGAATCGAACCCCGGTCTCCCGCGTGACAGGCGGGGATACTCACCACTATACTAACGAGGACAGCCATGGAGAGTGGTTCCCGGGCTTGCACTATAAGGACACGGTCGGCGCCCGCCCCGGCCCGCTCCTACCGGCGCTGGAGCCCGGTGAGGGGCTGAGAGGGGAGCGATGGTCAAACCGGGCCCGACGCGTGGCTGCACCGTTATGTATTGCTATGCGGACATCCACACCACAGCAAGGGGATGTAGCTCAGTGGTAGAGCGCATGCTTTGCATGTATGAGGCCCCGGGTTCAATCCCCGGCATCTCCACTTTTGCTGTGGAACCCCCGTGGGTTTCGTTTTCTTTCGCCCCGTTCACCCAAAGGAGCCGCCATCCTTTAACAGACTCGCTGCTGTCCTTTCCTCTCGTTCTTCACACAAGCACAGCTGCAACTCGAGCTAGAGAAAGGCGCCCAGGCAGGAGCTCACAGCACCCTCGTGCCTCTGGCTGCTGCTAAACGCTACCCCATTGCAACACTTACATGACAAATACCCAGCCATGCCAGGCTGTTTTCCTTCTCGCTCAAAAACGAGTTGCTTTCACCAGCATTAGGCATTTTTAACCCGCGCATCCCAGGCTGAAGTGCATGGGAGAAGTGGGAGCACGCATCCAGCCCCTTCTGGGGTTGGGTTTCACCAGCTTCCTCCAGAACGTGGGGGCAGATGTCCCACCTTCTCAGAGCTGGCAAAGCATGAGGCAGAGCAAAGGCACCAGGAAATACAAGGGCTTGCAGCAGCAACCCAGGGATGAGGAGAGATCTGAAACCAGAATTACTGAAAGCAAGATTAATGGAGACTCTGGATTCATTGCAAACCCCTCGAGCAGCAGGAAAAGCATTGGAGCACACTGGGACTTCATCATAGCAGCCCCTTGCTGCTGTGTTTTGGATTTGCGACTAACAGTGTTGATAACACGCGGGTGTTTGGGCTGTTGCTGAGCAGTACTTGCACAGTGTCAAGGCTTTCTCTTTTCCCCTCTGGGAGGTGGCTGTGGGTGGACAAGATGCTGGAAGGGGACAGTGTGTAGGAGGTGCAGAGCGCCTCGACATCACTGGGATTCTTCTTCTTCCCTTCGATAATTAAACCACCTTCATCTCTACCCACAAGTCTTCTCACTTTTGTGCTTCCTGTCACGCAGGAGGGATGGGGACTGTGTGAGGCTGAGGAGCTGGGCAGGTCAACCCACCACGAGGACCAAAGGTTCACCCTAGGGCTGGATCTGCTGTCACTACCAAGGTCTGGAATGCCCCTTATTGCAGTATCCGGCATTGAAAACACTTCTCCCATCCAGCCCAAGAACTATACACATTTATTATAGTCCATGGGACTAATATGGTCCAAAGAGAAGCTTCAGATGAAAAAAAAACAATCTGTAAAATGCAATGGATAAAATTATCCAAACATTAATATTACAAAATACCAGCAAAACCACTGGTAGGGCTTCCGGAAACACAGAGGGCTTCCTAGAAAACCAGAGCAACACTCAAGTTTGCTTACAGAAAGCTGCTGCTAACAGGTAGCAAGTCCGTCTGTGTCAGCAGACTTCCAAGGAAACCCAAGCTCCCAAAACATCTTGGAGAAGAGTCCACGAAGAAGTCAGACACTTACTGGTGGCCACTTCTGGGTTAGATCATCATGCATGGCTTCGGGGACCCACTGACGATAGGCTGTGAGCAAGTCTGGAATGAGAGAGGGGAGCAATTACATGGCTGTGGAGTCAGGGACTGGAGCGGTTCTGCTGGAAAGACGAAGTTCTGCAGCATCACCCTGCTCACAGGCTGACAGCAAGAACCAACCTTCCTCCACTGCTGCAGTCTGGGGACCTGCATGCAGATATAGAAGTGCCAAGTGTGGGAGAATGACTGTGAAAGCCATCACCGCATCACTTTGCTGCTGCTTCCATGAAGAACTCTCACAATCTGTACCCTAAAACTGAACAAAATCCATTTTACCTGGAAAAACCTTTCCCTGTACCCACTGACAGTACCAGCAGAGCGTGATTTTTCAGAAGCACACACCGAACACTACAACTGCCTTTGGAACTACAGGGAAAAAATCATCGTAAAATACAAATAAATGTTGCTTTCTAAAGTACAAGCAACTCCAGTTCTTCACCAGAACCATGACATGCAGCATTGCTGATTCTGGTAAGAAACCAGCAAATATTTGGAGTTTTTCAAGTGAAACCATCCATTTCTTAATTATAATTCAACAGTGTTGGTGGCACTATAAAACCCGCACCGATTATGACCAATAATTAAGCAAGGAGAACACTTACATTTAGGATTTTTCTTCCATGCAGCCAGTAAAGCATCACGATTATCACAGTTTTCTGCCACCAGAGCCTGCAGGAGGGCTTCTGTCCTGGGCTGAAGTCTACCAAAATAAAACAGTGCATTAAAACAAAGTTCATTAGCACAGTTCAGCAAAGTATTCAGCATTCAGCTTACCTTTCTGGATTCATACTCCTAGTGGTTTTTAAAGGGCTAAATATAGATGTAGAAGCACAAAATTCACTAGAAATAAGTTTATTCCCCCTACAACTTTCTGTTGTTAAATGGAGCAGCAGGTTGCTCTTATTGCTTGCAGCATGCAGTTGCATGGCACACGGGAAAGCAAAAAGGAACTGATAGGTCCCATGCTACATTCTGAACTGACTAGGGAATAACTTTGCAATTGTAGGACCCTCGGATGAGTCACTTTTAAGAAAGCCTTTCCCAATCTTTGCATCTCTCAGCTCCATCAGAACTCAGAGAAAGCTCATTTTGGTAAGCAAGAGAAGACACTGAGGGGCACGAGGGAAACAACAACTGACAGTTCATTTGAGGGTCATAGTTCTGTAAGTGCCATCAAGAGAAACACGGTCTGTTGGAAACATGTTTCTGAAAAGAAATAAACCCAATGTAATTGGTCAAAGCACAAAGAAAAGCAAGGAGAGCAGCCGTGCTCATCGGTTTCTTACTGTGTGAGCAATTAATGTGCATGAAGCAGCCCGCAGAGGTCAGTGTGACCAGCAGGTTGGGTGTGTGCTTCCACGCTGCCCTCACAACCACCCAGTTCTCTTGAGACATAGTTTTTCTTGGTAAGAAAACTCATTTTCCTCCCCTGCAGCTGCAGCCAAGATCACTATCGAGGACACCCCTCCCAGCATTCATCCTCTTGAAAGGAAGTTAAAAGTGCTCGGTGGAGCCAAACTTTAACAACTTACTTGGCCCATGTCTTCAGCATTATGAGGGGACTGGACAGCAGACACTGGCTGTAAGATTTCAACTTCTTAATGACCTGGAAGATTCGTTATAACAAGTACAGAATGAACAAGGTAAATTAATTGCTCTGTGGAAAAAAGTGTTCATGAACTTGTACAACTATAGACATTCGTTCCCTATTCTCTATCGCCATCTCTCTCCCATTCATGCCACCATGCAAATCTTGTCCCAGCTGGCTTGCTAGATGACTCTTGCGTCTCAGAATGGACAAAGACATGAGCTATAGCTTTTTTCCTCTGAAAACCAGGACTTAAATTTGTGAGTCTTCCACCCAGATGATGATTTTCATGCTGTTTTATATTTTAAGGATATCCTCCCCATTCCACAACTGCATTCAACTCCTCCAGCCACCAGCAAGTTACGAGGAATGGGCATGCACACAAAGAAAGAAGTCACAAGGGTCATCGTCTCCAAAAACTGGGCTACAAACTTATTGATTACATCAAGGAAGTAGCTGGAACGTGCTCACCTTCCCTTCAAGCAGGAACCTGGCAAAGTATTTGTAGCGATCTATACCTTCTGGGTAATCGACTTCCACAGCAGGGAGCTGCCAGCTAACTCGGTCTGGAAAGAAGGATCACACTGAGTCTCCTAAATGCTCAAAAAGGAGGGTCCGTTGCCAAGGCAGATGTGCAATAAAGGTGCTACGAGAAGTGGGGAGGGTACTGCCACCACCCAGCCAGCATTGCTCCTTCACAGGGGCAACAGATGGCCACAAAATGCCCATACCAATGGGGAGATGCTGATATTTAGATGCTACGAATCCCATGGAGCTACTCAAACCATGGTTAAACATTCTGGCCAGTCAAAGCCGAGCTTGACCTTTCTGGTCTGCTGACAGGCTTGTTAAAAGCAGCATTACAATAACTATGTATACTATATATAACTATACAGAACTACTGAATGACACTTTTCAAGGCACTTACGAAAGACACTTGGTCTGTGACATCGAACTCGGCCTGTTTCAGGGCAGTAAGATGGAGGAGGATTTTCCAGAGGCTTCCCAAAGTGACAGTACGGTGGCAACAGAGCTGGAATCCACTCAGGTTCAACTGCAGATACACCTTAGCAAGGGAAAACACACACCTCAATGCAGGCTTGCTGCCAAGGACCACCACTCACTGAGAGAATACAGTGCATTGTGGAATCTCATCTCCACACATTCACTTGTACCTCATTTTGCAAGTCAACTCTTTACTGTTCTTGTTCAGACACCAGCAATAGGGAGCTATTGCTGACAGGGCTGGAGCAGAGCAACTATTTCAGAAGCTGAGCTTTGCTCCATCCAGTTCTGCTAGGCAGAGAATAAACCAGGCCGATTTATCCCCTGATCCAGACCTAGAAAGCGTAAGGATCTAAATCCCCAGAAGCACGGCCACTGTGTAAGGAGAATGCTCAGTCACTGCAGCAAGGGAAACATTCTGCCTAAGGCACTTCTGAATTCTTCCCCACCCCTGCAGAACACGCAGCCACTGCAGCAGCCTCACCTTTCATATACAGCTTTGTAGTCTCAACAATTTCCTGATACACCACAAACTCTGGGAGTTGTTTGAAGAGGACTGAACTTGGATGGATGAACACGGGGTCTTCCAGGAGAGCAGTCTTTAAGAAAGCACAATAAGATTGAAGCAGAATAAGACGAGTTACTGGCAATCCAATCTCTTGATTGCATCCAATTTTAGTCTCTCTTAAATGTACCTTTATATGGTTTCCTTAAGTGATGGAGGATTTTAATAACCCCATCATTTTCTACATCACCTTCTCAGGAGACATCAAGCACTTTGCACGTCGGACTAATGCTAATTCTTGGCTCTATAACAATTCCTACCAGAGGACAGGGAAACTGCAACACTGAAACTTCGATTCCACGAGGAGAGGCTGTAGACAGCCAGCACATACAGCCCCATTGCTGTATCCAGCCATAAACCCCCAAGTGTCTTTCTACCACACAGGGGAGGTGGAATTCAGTCAATTCAAGCCGTTTACCTTATAGGCATTTTTCCACTTGTCATCCAGGAGCTCTTCTGCCTGAACCCTTCGGGCAACGTGATCCCCCAGCCCTGCCAGCACGATCTGTCTCAAGTAAGTTGCTTGAGCTTCTGTCGGGGGCTTCATCTTTGGATCAACAAAGAGACCAGCATCAGTGCAGACTGAGTTCACTGTTGGGGGGGGAAAGAGGAGCTCAGATTCAATAGCAAACAAAAGGTTGCAACAAACAGCCCAGTTGATCTGTCACCCGTCAAAAGAGAATAAACAAGGCAGCTACTCTCAAATCCCCTTACCTGCTGTTGTCAGCTGTCCCCTCAAGCGCCGGATTTCCAGCATGGCTTTGTATCGGAGCCCATTTCCTTCACAGAATTTCTGGGTGCACCCAGCATACTCACAGGCCCCCACTGCTCCTGAAGTGAAGTCAGGGGAAGAAATTACTTAGACAATCAGTTCTCCAAAGAAAATCAACTGTGGGACAGTGGTGCCATAGTCAATACATGCGTATTGTAGTTCCCATTCGTCATTAGCCTGGGACACTGGCAGAATGCCCAGAGAACAGCCTAGAAAACGTACTGCTGGACTCAGTCCTGCAGCATGAGGCTGCCTTTGCTAGTATACAGGCAAGAGGGAGGAAGACAGAGTGGCAGTTAACGGTACAGGGAAATCATTGTCTGCAATACCTAACATCACCATCAGGTCTCCGAGCTTCTGCATCGGCCCCTGCCCAGCCCAGATCCTTTGCATCTGTAAAAACCTGCCTCTCTTCCCCTTCAGCTCCGCTGCCTCTTCCTCACTTACTGCTGGCCTATAAGAAACACAAAACAGCATAAATGAGCACTGCGCTTAGGTACAGAAGGGCCTCAATGTAAGAGAGATATCAGCTGTGGCAAGTGATGTCAAGTTAACTCACTCACCTGTCTAACTCCTCAAAGAGCTCCCGCACAGTCATTGCAGACACTATGGTGATGGTGTAGGGCAGGCAGTCGTGCTGCCTGCTCAGTGCCAACATCTTCGCATAGCGGGGAGCAACAGGAAAAGTGGCCATTATTCTGCCCAGGGGACTAATAGGGCAACTCAGCTTTGCTGCCAGCTGCTGCTTCAGCCTGGGAGAGGAAAAGAAAAGTGATGTAATTTAGTGACTTCTGCATTCAAACGAGTTTGTTTCTGGTTTTAGAAGCCCCAAGAACACAATGATGTGTTTTCTCTGATTTTGTTACGTGCTGGTCCCAAAGGCTGGGGAAAAGATTCCTCTTCCTCATGCAGCTTCCACTTGCCCTGAACAGCACACTGCTAGCACAGTCTTTCTGTGCCCAAACACACCCAGGGACCAATAAAACACACAAAGGTAAACCTGAAACTGTTAAAAGTGCTGCCAGTCTCTGTCAGCACATCCTCAGATGCATGGCTGGGATGGAAAACTGGCGGGAGCACAGCAGTGCCACTGCCTTGACAGTGAAGTCTGTGCAGCAGCACCAAGAGGGAATTTGTGGGAGACCACAGATGTTACCTTCCTGTCATAGGGGGTTCCTTCAAGGCACCCAGGGCTATCAGCAACTCCTCAGCTGCTGCAAGAGCTTCTGTTGGAGGTGGTGCTGGGAATGGGAAGTTGATTACCTATGGGCAGAGAGAGAAAATACTTCTCAGTACATCACTGACACAGCTCCCACTGAAAAACAGAGTCTGAATGCAGTAAGAAGTCCTGGAAGGGAACAGAACCCTTCCCTCTGGAGACACACCAAATAAAAACAGTTAGGATGTTTGCCAGGAGCAAGAGGAAAGGACATATAATGGGAGGAAATGCTTGGAACAAAAACATTAGGAAACAGGAATACCAAGATCACCCTGAGCTGCCACTGACTCCAGGCACCGCCCAGGGTGGGCTGCTTTAAGGTCAAACTCTTAAGCACTGTGCTTTCTGAGAGTGCTCAAGTATCTCCAAAACACAACCCCTGTTTGGACAGGGCTTTTTTCCTACTGAAAAATAAGAAAGCTCCTATGACCTGAACAAACATGTCTGTTAAGGCCTGGTAGAATTCATACAAGCTTCTATGATTCACAGAACCAAAAATCAAGTCCCAGCATCCTAATTTCTAACACAAGGCACAGACTCAAGCAATGATGATAAAAGACATTTTGTGTCTCTGGCTCCAAGGGGCAGGCACTTTAATGAGCACTGTAGTACAAAGCAAATTTACACCTCACCTTTTCTATATTTAATGCCTTCATTTGCAGGATCAAGTCTTCTACAGGTCGCTTTGTTATTTCTGGAGCAGAAAATTTCTCAAAGTCCATGAAGACTGCTGAGGAGTACAACCTAGTGAACCAGAAACGCTGCTTAGAGACTTAGAATAAATCTTAACTCAAAAGATAGGCAAGGAATTTATAAAACTGGCAGCTGTGGGTGCCATTTAGATGACCATGTAATTATTTCCATGGTTGGGGCACACTGCGTTATTCCCAAAAAGGTGATGTGGCTTGGAATGGGATCCATGTTATTTTGGCCACCAAAATGAGTTTTCAGCAAAAGGCCCTCAAGAAGCCAAACTGTCAAACCCACATCACCAGTGACAGTCCACATTTGGCTTCACCTCTCCTACTTGAATGAAGAGCAGACAAAATCAACAAGTTTCAAGCACCACTAGGGTCCTTGTGAAAGCAGCAGCAGGACGAGGGAAGCCATCCAATTCACACTGACCCTCATTGGGCATTTTGTTCCTCCTGACCCTCTCCCCAGCAGGGAGCTAACCTGTAACAGTGCCCTGGCTCCGTCCGGCCAGCCCGGCCTGCCCGCTGGTTGGCTGAAGCCTGAGATATCCAAGTGATTCTGAAAGATGAAACCCCAGTAACTTTGTCATAGAAACGTTTCTTGACCTTTCCACAATCGACCACATATTTGATGCCTGGGATGGTAAGCGATGTTTCAGCCACGTTGGTGGCTACAACGCACAGCCTTGTGCCAGGAGGAGGAAGCCTGAACACCTAAAAGAAACAGATGGGTATGTGAAATGCACTGCCAACAACAGAAAAAGAGACAGGCAGTCAACCTCGATGGGTTGCAAAGGGACGACCAAGCATATGGCATTGCAGTGAAACCCAAGAGTGAGACCAAAGACTTAACACTTTGTCTCTAGCTCCAGAGGGTTCTATCCAGCTCAGTTAATCCCTCAGAAACACCCACAGGGCCTCCAGATGGAGCAGACACCAGTGTGGAGTGGTATTTAGACACGCTCCAAAGCCCAAGAGAGAAAGTAAGAGTAACTGCCTGCTCGCAATGGGATCTAATATGGACTCATTTTACCATACTGCAGGACTGTCACTCTTTATCTCTCCCAACTTGCTGAACTGGCACATAAAGGAGATCCCAGCCCAAGCAAGGCCAGCTCCAGCCCCATAGCAACTCACCCACTGGGCCATTCAAGTCTGCATGGCAGTCCAAGATGGACATTGTAACTCACAAAGCATATGTGACTTTAGACAACAATCACACTTCTCTGTAAGGATCATTTACTCATTGTGACAACAAATTCTTTACCTTTGCTTGCTTCTCTGGTGCTAGCAAAGAATAGAGTGGGAGCACGTAGAGCGGAAGGGATGAATCAGATTTCTCATCTGTGAAGAAACCAATATTGGTAAGTACACAGTAAGTCAACTTCCAGGCTTAATCCCTATGTCTTCACAAACATCACTTCATTTAAAACCAGCAAAATACTTGGTACAAAGCTGAAGCTGGAAAATGTTAATGGCTTTTCCATGACACAGGTCAGCCAAGGCCAACCAGCCTATGCTGCACGTTCCACAGATGACAGGAGATAAGGCATTCTGATTTCATTAAGTGCCAAACCTTCTTCCGAGTCTCCATCTCCTAAATCCAGGTCAATATCAGATCCTGCCATATCATCATCAGTTTCAGCGTCTCTGTCTTCATCTCCTTCATCCACTGGTACAACAGAATAATTGTCCAGATCAATTTTGGGCAGTGCCTGAGAAAGAGAGGAAAGATGACCACCGAGCATTTTAAAAGAGGGACACAACAGCACTTTTTATTGCTTCGAAAGCTGAGCTCTTTCTCCAAACATTTGTTCACTTGAAGGTGACAGAAAGATTGAGAGATTTCGTTTGCACTTTAAGGCCCATGTTCCAGTGTCAGTGGACAGTGTATCTAGAACATCAAGATCTCTGGCTAACAAAGCACATGTAGGACTTGTGTGGAAGCCAACCCTTCATCCTTGACACTTTGACAGATGCATCAGTCCCAGTTTTGGACAACAGCGAGGTGAGGAGCAGCCCTGGAGCCAGCAAGTCTGAAACTCCTTCCATTAAAGCTTTAATGGTCAATACTCAACCAAAATCTTCCGCCTGTAATATCCAGGGCCGCATTTTAGCACTTTGCTGCTCGTAATGCAGCAGCTATCAGCGTAGGCAGCACTACTGGATTTCCTGAGGGGACGCATGTAGGCTAGAAGGCTCCATGCAAGGCTAAAACAGCCTGGTGAGAAATACAGCTATGCAGCAGTACTTGTGGCAGGGAGGTACCTGCCCCCCCCGTCTCTGGGAGGAATTCTGCCCACCACACATTACCAGAACTTTCTTCTGCCGCCTTGATTTCTTGAATTTTCTCATTTCTTCCACTGATTCTTCTTTGTTATAATCTCCTCCTGCAAAACCAGTGGAATTAGTTAGCTGAGCATGTTTTGCTCTCAGGATACACAGTGGCAAGAGTCTGGTCCCACTCCCATCTTTTTGAGGATGCAGAAAGTGTCACAGTGTGAAAGAAACAAACAGTCACATTGAAGGTACAGGGATGGCACAAGAGTTTAACATTATAATTCCATTTAGGGACCATACAGCAACTGTATGCCTTGAAGTTTAGGACACGATTAGCTGAGCTATATTAGGATTTGACTTTCTAGTCATTTTGGGAAATTCCATTAGCCTGAAAATTAACAGCCACCAACAGGAGCAGCATTTCTGCTTTAACTCACAACCAACAGAGCAACTGAAGAAATGCAATGAATCCCTGAGCAACAGTCCTTTATTCTACAGCATTACCTGCAGTGTTGGTTTTCTGGAATGGAAAGGCTTTCCTTAGCCTTCTACAGAGAGAGTGTACTTCTGCCTGGCCTGTTAAAAACACCAAAATCCCACCTGCAAGAGAAGAGATCACTGTCATAGGTATTTCACCTTGGAAAGCTTCAGAACTTGCTCTTGATAAGACAGGTTGAACATACTGCAAGGTAAGAAGGAGGAACAGGGTGTCAGACCGGATCTGTCTTCTACTACTCCCTCAAGCAGCACACGAATGTAACCATGATTTAACTGAAGGGTAATTTTTACACAAAAAGCCTAAGTAAAAGAATACATCACTGCAGTTCCATGTCCAAGTTACAAAAAACCTCACCCCAAAACAAAACACAAACCCAATAAAAACAACTCAGAAAACTTTATAGACACGTGAAGTGTGAAGTATTTGAGAGGTTCTCAGTAGTGACCTTACCTGAGGGCAGCATCCGATGGATCTTACACACCTTTCTGAAACACTCCCCAGTGTAGTCATCTAAGGGGGTTTTCTTGTTAAAATGAACAGTTACAGGGAATTGCCTTGCATCTACCTAGGGAGGGAATACAGCAAGGGATTACTTGCTGTTGTAACTCCAACACAACAATTACAGCATTCATAGAACTAGAAAAGTTCACCCTGTATTTCTGTTCAGCTCTTGGATTTGGTAATCCACAGTACACCAGACCCACAGAAGTTACTGCTGTCTACCCTGACCACTGCAAAACCAAGCTGGAAGCTAAAAGTGTTCTTTCAGATCAGCTCAGACTGAGGTTTTCTAGTTCTGCTGAAGTGTAACATTGTTTTCAAGCTAATCAGGTTCTGCTAGGGCAGTTTTCTGATAAAGGTGGGAAGAAAAACACTGAGTCCCAAAAGAAACAATGGTCTAAACAAAATAACTATTTTGAAGTTGATTTCTGAAAGATTTCAGCACCAGCTGGAAAGATTAGACTGCCCATAGTATTTAACTGGCCTTATCAAGGAAGCCCTCCCTTTATTTCAGCCCTTGGGCTGATGGAGACCCCAGGGAGGAGGGCAATACCTGAATAACAGGAGGTGTAACAGAAAACAGCTTCTTGTTATTGGTGAAATCTTCAACACGAAGGGTGGCTGACATGATGATCAGCTTCAGTGGCAGCCCTTTCTGCAAGGACACAAACGTGTTACTCCGCGCTTGAAAGCATGCGGTGGATAAACTACACAGCACGCACACACAGAGCTTTAAGTGGGGCTGGATATAAGTTCCTGCACCAAAGCACTCAAAGTCTAAGACAAAAAAAGCACCATGTCAAGTGACAGAGGAGACACAGCTTCAAATGCAGTGTGTCTTAACATACATGAAACTGCAACATTATGAGTGTTATTTCCTGATTTCCATCAGATTTCTTGTAATTTCCTCACCACAGAGGTCCTTGTCGCACAAAGCCTCTTCATGTCCAACATTCCCTTCCCAGCACATCTGTGTCTAATACAGAAGTACTGCTTCTCTCACCTTCTCCCGAAGAGGCACGATGCGAGACAAGAGGCCTATCAAGATGTCTGTGTACATACTCCTCTCATGAGCTTCATCAATAATAACAACTTTGTACTTTGAAAGCAGGAAGTCCTGAGAAGAGAGATCAATTTCACCACATGAAGCCTCTCTTCCAGCTGTACAAAATACTTTCCTTTTGATAAAATACAAGGCAAGAACTTACCTTCTGAATTTCTTTCAGCAGCACACCATCTGTCATGAACTTGATTTGTGTTTCATCTGTAACATTGCCTTCATATCGGATTTGATATGAAACCACTCTGTGAGGAAATACCAGGGTAGCCACAAGAAAAAGCATGGGGAGAAACAGAAAATTCAGGTTCAGACCATGAGACAGCTTTCAGCCTGCCTGAACTAAGACTTGATGCCAAAACAAGACAAAAATCACGTCACCAGCTCTCCAGAGCTGAACAAGCAATGTGCAAGATCTGAGTCCATGACACACACAGAGCATCTCAGCGTTACCTTCCTAGCAAGGTCTCAGCTTTCCTTCTCACCTGTTTGACAAGTTCATTTCCTTAGCAACTCGCTGGGACATGGACACTGCAGCCACACGCCGAGGCTCGGTGATCCCAATGGCGCCATCTGAACTAAAAGGAGGAAGGAAAGAAAAGGAGAGGTTGTTTGGCTGCTTGCTTTAAAGAGAGGAGAACTCAGAAGATAACAACAGGATTTCTGCATGATGGCTCTAAATTAAGAAGCATCACTCAAGTCACTTATAGTTACAAGAGAAAAACAGAAAGGAAGCTTTGTGATCACCCTCCCATTTGTTACATGCACGTGGATCTGAAGATGCATGTATCACAGTAAGTTTTTTCCCCAAATGCTGTCTCTGTAATTCCAGCTCACTGAACTCTGGCCTTCCTGGACATCCCTCTGGCAACAGGGCTCATTTCAGAAGACACTCAGGCTGGGGCAGCAGCAGCACAGAAGCTGGATGCACCTTGCTGCAACTTGCAAGAAGCATTTTATGAGGTGCCCAAGCTTAGAGGCTTAAAAGACTGCTTATATGGAGAGACTGTTGTAAGTCAGTCTAATTCCCTTCAGGCTTTTCAGAAGTCCATTCAACATGGCCACTACCACTGCACAGACCAGGTCCAGTTCAGCCATATCAGAAGAATCAAAATCAGAAGTGATTGCGCTCAGCCTGAATTTTCTAATTACGTTTGCTGCATATAAAAGAGGATCCATACCTGGCGTAGCCAGCTTCATAGAGAAACTGAGGGACTTGGGTGGTTTTACCGCTTCCCGTCTCTCCACAGATGATCACAATGGGATTCTCATTAATGGCTTCCATGATGACTTGCTCTTCAGCAAGAATTGGAAGCTTCAGTCTTGCTTCCTAAGTAATATAAACCACAGGATTGAAAACTGTTACCTTTCGCTGATTCTAAAACCAACAAGAGGGAATTCTGCAAGCTTTGTGTCTGGAAAAGCTCTAAACCAGTTAATCCTACACCAGCAAGAACTACAGCCATCATAACAGCTTCCCAGAAAGCAGCTGGCAAACCCTGCACTTTCATTTGTGAACCTTCAGAGTCCCTTGAGTTTATAAATATAGCACTTCAAACGCAAAACTCATTTCACAACTCTCTCTCATCTGCTCAGACACATGCAGAGCTCTTCCCTTTCCTACAGAATGCCCTACCCACACCAAATGGAACAAAATTATCCAGCCAATGATACAGCATAATGGAGAGCTGACAGTGACTTCACAAGATTTTCCAGTGAAGAATACTAAAAGCCTGCTAATGAATTCTATATTTAAAACTAGGGACAAATGCTTACATCCTAAAACAAAACTAGTTTTCCTTCTGCTAAATTAGACAGACTTAAAGCTCAGATGAACATGGATAACCTGACAGAATGAGCACCCTAACTGCACATTGCTGCCATGCTGTATTAGCAAGAGACAGAAGACAGGGCTACAGCATCTGCAGTGACCTAATCTGATGGGCAGTACTGTAATTTCCAACACCTCGCTGCTCACAGGGCCTTACCTGAATCTCAGGAGACCTGTCCACTGGAACGAAAACCGCAGGCTTGCGAGGCAGTTTGCTGGAGGCTGGCTGGTGAACCGGCACACTAGGACCAGCCAGCTGCTGGTTCATCTCTGCCACCTTCACAGCTTCCTCTGGCTTTTCAGCAGTGTTCAAATCACTGGCGGAGGACTGCTCTATGTCTGGTTTCTGCTCCTCCTTCTCCTCATCAGAACTACTGGGTTCTTCCTCAGGCTCTGACTCTGAGCTGTGCCTTCTCTTGTATGCACCACTGACGCTCCTGATCTTTTCAGGTTCGACAGCGCTTGGTTCCTGCATTATCCTAGAACAAAACACCACCACACGAGCTACGTTTCAGCCAAACTTCTGCAGGACCTCAAGCCAGGCATGTCTTCTACACAGACCAGAGAAGTCACATCGTCAAAAGTCACTGCCTCAACCTCAACCCACATTTCACTCCACAGGAAAAACTTCTACACCTCGGGTGCAGTGCAGCACATGAAGACATTACCCTGGGAGGTTAACTCAGCTCTCCAAGAATCCCCACTCCCAGAGTTTCTCACAGCTCTGCTAGGCAAAGCTTTGGCTGACCCAATAGCTGGATTCTTACCTAAGCATGCTTTATACCGATATTTACTCATTTCTTCAAAAGACATATCTGCAGTTTAATTCAACTTCTGCCAAAATGCAGCTCTTGATAAATCCAGTAACTAAGCACTGCATCTGTCAATACTTTCCAATACAACAAAAAAGTTTATCCACCGGTTATGTAGTTTAGCCTAACTTATAAGAGTATGGAGATGCAATTGCTACCCAGCCCATCCCTTATGTAAGGGAAGACCAAGTCGCTTTAATTAACACCTCAAAAGGATGACAATCAATAGCAACCATATTATCAGACACACCCAGAAAATTATCTAACTCCATCCATTCTGAAGAATCTGTGTGCAGTAAGAAAGAAAGAAATCCAGCAAAAAAAACAGGTACGAAGGTGGCAAAGTTTTCAACCACAGCAATAAGCAAGAATGGTTCTTTCCAAAGAACACTTTACCTTTTGGTCTGATACATGCGCTTCCCAGTACCCAGTTTGGAAGTAGTGAACAGCAACTTCATTTCTGCCTCAGAAGCCTGGACCTCGTTCAGCTTGCTCAGCAACTCAGCTCGCTATTTGGGGAGAAAAAACAATCAAAATCAGTGCTTATTTTCACTAGGAAATTATTTCAAGATCTGTGCTTGAGTTTTAAAGGCTCTGCTCTGGCAATCCTCACTGTGAGGTTGTAAAGATACTTCTGGTGCTACATGGTCAGTCCTCCCTGATGAGGCTTTCAGCGCTGCCCTGGAAACACAGGCTTGACCCTTCATCACTGCAATGAAAAGCTCAGCTGCACCCTTCAAACAGCAGCAAAGAAAATGGATTTGGACTAAAATGCTGGAGCAAGGGCCGGAGCAATGGAAGGCTCCTTCCAACAACCTCACATGGGACGTAGCACTGGCAGGAGTTGGCTGCACTTTTAAACTACCTCCAAAAGTAGAGTTTGTTTGTTAAAGGCATTTTTCAGAGGCTAAAACAGGAATTTTCCCTGGTGAGCTTTTGCAAAGAGAGAAAACCTCTGTCTGCATAAAGGAAACATTAGAGCTGGAAATATGCATCTCAGAAGCACCGGCAGAGTCAGGGGTACATCAAGCTTTGTATTTTGGAACAGAACAAAGCTTCTCACGCAACCTGTTTCACAGAATGCTTTTAAAGTACAACTCTGTTTACCCTGCTAGCGACAGTATGGATATGTACTTCGTAACACTTGTCTATTTGGTCAGGGTCAAAGAGAGAAGGGGAACCAGGACACAGAAATGAGGTATTCCTGGAACACATGAACCGCTGAGAGGGAGGGGAATGCTTTTCCCCACTAGAGCTCATGGAATTGTATCAAAGAATCCCAGACTGGTTTGGGTTGGAAGAGAACTTAAAGCTCATCTAGTTCCAATCTCCTGCCATGGGCAGAGACACGCTCCACTAGAGCAGCTTGCTCCAAACCTGTCCTCAAAAGTCCATGGCTGACGCTACGTCTTTACAAGAACCACCAAGAAATGGATGTCTGACATTATTGTAATAAAACTCCTGAACTTCAGCACCTGCATGTCCTTGAGGCACCCCTGATAGTTCACGTCCCAAAAAGCGCTTGCTGGCACTGCAGAGTGGTCACCCCACCTCTGGCTTTTCACACCAGCAACGCAATCACATCCCATATCATCACTGCCAGTGTCACAGCACAAGGGAAACCTCGAGAGCTGCTCATTGACATCGACCATTTCCATGCTCTGACATTATCGCCTGGCTGGAGGGCACAAAGCTGGAGTCCCCAGCAAGCAGCACCATACCTGTTTCTTCTTTTCTTTCTGCTCTAAAATTTTCTGCAGGTGTTTCTTCTGTTTCTTGCTGAGGGGTTTCTTCTGCTGTTGCACAACACTTGCCACTTTCTTCTTCTTTGCTTTCTTTGCCGGCAGGACCAGGGCGTTGCTTTCATCAATTCCCTTCAGCGTTACTTCATCTGAAAACAGACATTCCATCACCCACTGGTGCCAGGCGGGTTATTTCAGCACAACAGGCTTACCACAAACCAGACCAGATTTAGCACTTTGAAACAAACACAACCCCCACCCCTAGCCCAAAATAAATCCCTTATCAACAGTAAGGGTGAAAAGACCATAAGAGGGAGACTCTAGGTCTCCTCTCAGGTGCTTCCTAAAGTTGTGAGAGTAATTTTCATTGACTTACACAACAATACTACAAAACTTTTGCCTTTGCGACCACAGGCAGAGCGGCCCGGGACAAGAGTGCCTTGGGGCGGCAGAAGTAATTTTTAGTACTAAAAACTTCCATTATTAACGTTTGAATGATAACAGCAGTATAATAAACATGGGGTTTTAAAAGCGGCATTTGAGAATGCAAATGCTAAACGTAAGAATATTCTTAATAATCGCTCCGATGAAGATCTACTGAGATGCAGGAACTGCTTCAGTAGAGCTACAGATGCAAGGCCTGCAAGAGGCTCCAAACTAACGTCAACGCTTCCAGCAGGAGCACACCGGAACTACAGCAAGGACACGACGCTAACTGTAACCCCAGCAGCCCTGCCCCGACTCCAGGCCGCGAGCAGCCCGCAGGCCGGGCTCGGCCGCACCTCCCAGCTCCAGCGGCGGCCCCGGCGGCTCTC
>JAOEHY010009237.1:0-32413 GCA_025447955.1 Psilopsiagon aurifrons
TCCTCGTGGCCCTCCTCTGCACTTGTTCCAACAGTTCCATGTCCTTTTTATGTTGAGGACACCAGAACTGCACACAACATTCCAAGTGAGGTCTCAGGAGAGCAGAGTAGAGGGGCAGGATCACCTCCTTCAACCTGCTGGTCATGCTCCTTTTGATGCAGCTCAGGATACGGTTGGCTTTCTGGGCTGCGAGCACACACTGCCGGCTCACGATCATTTTCTCATCGACCAACACCCCCAAGTCCTTAAACTCTGCCTCCAGGTAATCACTTTTCAGTTCCACCCCTGAGAAAGACTGTCAGAAATTACAGAGGATTTGTTGTTGTCAGAAATTTTGGCCCATGGGTGTAATTTTTCAGTGATAATATATGAATTTTAGCCTAAACTTACATTTGGTCTGAATTCAGCCTGTGAAGGTATTTATGTCTTACCTCTGAGGGAGAATTACTTAACTAAGGTTATACTCATTTAGGGAAAATGAATCATGTTTGTGAAGGATATATAAGCTGTTTATAATTTTATTGTGTTATCACAATAAGCTGGTCTTGATAAGAAAAGTTTTCCATGAGAAAAACTATAGTTCTCCTACAACTTTTTAGTACTTTTGTACAAAACAAGTGCTCATCCATCAGAATGAAGTACTCAAATCGCTTAGAGACCATTTTGCTAATTTAGTGCTATCATTTGATTAATATTCAATGCTGCTTCTTTTCCTAAGTAAAGGATATCTCACACACACACACATTTTTACTATTTTAACATACATTTCAGGAATCACACTTGACAATCTGTCATTATTTTGTCTAGGGATCTAGAAGCATAAAATGAACTTACAGAGAAAGTTAAAACATTCATATTTCAATAAGCACATAAATGGAATTGTGGTTTCTAAATGAAGAAGCAGAGAGTGGCAAGACCCCTGAACTTTAAACACGGTATGGATCAATTTAAACCCTTTAGCTACTTGCACTAACTGTTTGTTTAGGTAGTCACCAAACGCATTCCCAGGAGGCACAGAAGGACTCCTATTTATTTCAATCCTTTCATGGCATACCTGCATAGACTCTATACTGGGAACATCTTGTACCAGCAGTCAATATAGCAATAAATAGATTAGGATCAAATAGTATCTGTTTTGTAAAAAATGTTTATATTGTGCCTCACATCTGCAGCACAGAAGTAGAGATACTCAAGATTTATGGGTAGGTAAGAGGCTGAGATAAATAATTGTTCCGATGAGAAAGTTCTCAATAAAATTACTGGGATTTGAAACAATTTTTAGTTCTCATTGAGCACATTCATTTCAACCAAGGCTTATGTTAGAAGGCTTCCTATTTAAAGGATGAATGGTTGGGGTAATAGGAGCCCAAAGTTCACTGTCACAGGATGTAAATGGAGGATTCACTGGTAGGTACCCAAGTTCAAAGTGAGACCTTAAATCTGAGTCTCACATATTCCATGGGTTTGCTCTGACAACACCATTATTGACTATTCTGACATGAAGTTAGAGGAATTCTGCCTTAAAAATAACCCTTAAATTTTATCAAAACAAGACCTTTGATGCAGATGCAAGAGGAAGTCAAACTGAAAAACCTCAAACTTTTTGTACCTGGTTTGGCTGGAGTTAACTTTCTTGACAACAGCCCGTACAGTGCTGTGTTTTGTATTTGTGACTAAAAGAGCATTGATAATTCACCGGTGTTTTGGCTGCTGGTGAGCAGTGATTCACAGCATCAAGGTCTTCTTGGATTTTCACTCTGCCCCTTCAAATGAGTAAGCTGGGGGTGGGCAAGAAGCTGGGAGGGGGCATAGCTCAGACAGTTGACCTGAACTGGCCAAAGGCATAATCTATATTCATTTATGAAATTTTCTTTACCTTAACCCACAAGTTTGCCCACTTTGACTCTTCCTGTTCCCTCCCCTATCCCACAGGAAGCAGGCTGTGCTGGTACTTCGCTGCTGGCTGGGATCAGCCTGCAATTCTTTTCCTAACAGAATTCACCAAGTGGCTAAGTCAAGAGTGATTAAGTTTTGAATTCATCAGCTGATTAAAAAAGCAGCCTTAATTTGGCAGATGAGACAGAAGTGTTCCTTGGAGAAGTCACTGAGTTTTTGCTTCATTCCCTCACCTATTAGCCAGAGATAACAAGACTTCCTATTACGTTCTGTTCCATCTGAAGTACAGCCAAGCTCCCAGAAGGGTGTAGAACACAGGGCAATACCAGATCAAACACAAGCAGGAGATCAGAAGCCCAGGCAGCAGGGTAAGCAATACCATACAAAACTGAACACAAGCAGTGGAAGTGCATTTCCCTTTAACAGTCATCAAAAGTAGCTTCATATATACCTCCCCCCTATAAGTACCTTCAGATTACCAGGCACACATCAAACATACATGCTAATCTATTGGTTAGTTCTCCATGCCTCACTTAAGTACAGGGCCACCCCAGCTAATGAATTTTGTTGGAGACTTACATACCTGATGTAAAAAAAATTTCACCTGTGCTGTCAGCTATGGGCAGTATCTATAGGTTGTTGCACAGTTCTGTATGTGGCCAACATGTGGCCATCTGATCTCAATTAGGAGCATTTTTTCCCCTAAGATTTTTTTCTTATTGCCCTTTAAGATACATAGTTTTTCTCCATCTTTTAAACTAACAGGTTTTCCACCCATCCCAGTTTAAACCCTGCCAGCAACCAGGTACCGATAATTAACTCTATCCCAACCAAAACCAGGACACAATCTATAGGTTTCTACTTTTACCCAAGCTAACTTATGTCAGCTGCAGTGCACTAAGCCATGTATTACCTTGTCTTGCTCTATAGCCATTTCCCCTCCACTTTGCATTCAAATTAATCAAAAAGTAGCCATCTAAACTTAGAGCCATACAGTGTCCGGATTAATTTTGTAACAGGCCTCATGAAGATCAGAAAAAACTGGTAACTCAAGTGTGCTTGAGCAGACTAACAGCTACTGCACAGATTTCACATCATCTCTTGCTGCAAACGAGACAGCTAAGCAGGCTCGTCTTCAGCTTTGTAACTGTTTTTTGACTTTTCAAGGCTGATTGTACTTTAGCTGGTTATTGTACATATATGGCTAACATTAAAGAGACAGCTGAATACAAGAGCCAACATAAACTTCAGACTTTTAGAAAGACATGTAATAAAACAGACCTGTGTAGTTTGTTAACTACACCTAACCCTAGGACTGAACACATCACTGTCAATTCTAGTAATCTTGACAAAGAAGATAGTGTCACACTAAGTTTACTGAAAATACTGAATGTTAAACGCAAAACAAGCCTGTATTTTTCAGAGCCAAAATCTTTTATTACTGAGGTGTCAAAATGCTAGTGGTTTATTTTATGCAAGTAGCTTATATGAAGCATGGAATATTTGACAGACACTTTGAGCAATTGCAGTAATGAGACAGCAGCATGAGCAGGACCTCTGGCATACAAGGCTCTGGAGGAGGTGTCATGAGACCGTTTACTGCTGCTATTGTCTTTGACCTTATTTTTTCTTATTATTCTGATTCTAAAATGAGAACTCTGCCCTCATTTTCTGTACAGCCTCCACTTCCCTGCCTAGAGGTCATGACTTTTTAAATAACAACTGGTTTATGCCTCCATCAAGGCAGTTTTATTTGACTTTCTTGTATTTCCTGGTGGACGGACAGTGTCTGATAAATCAAGTAATTCAGTAACATCTCTTAACAGCTAACAGTTCTCTGTTACTGCTTGTATTGATGAGAAGTGTTTTTCACTCCATGTCAGAAGACCTTTTGAAAAATGGAAAAAAAGTACAATATTGGTTTACACATTTTTACTCATCTGAAATATCATTAACTTTAATAAACTAGAGCTTTTATACCTCTTAAAGATATTCCTTGTATAAATACCACCACAACTGCCCTTGGAAGAATGCAAAATATTATGAAGTAATAAACAGAATGTTTAGAGTAAGTAAACAAAAAGGAGAGTGAAGACCCCAGCATGCTTACTTTTCTCATCTTGGGAACCACTATTTCTGATTACTTATTCTGGCTTTATTTTAACCCATGAATTGGGGGAAAGAAGAAAATCATTCGTAGTAAAATTAGATTTATGAAAATTAGCATAAAACACAAAACTAAGTCATGTTTGTTTGTCATGGGGCAGCTTAATAATTAGGAAGTAGCCTCTACCCTTACTGCTTCAATGAGAAGCCTATTCTGATCCAGATTAATTTGCCAGCTGAGTAAGATCTGAGAACACTTAAGAAAGAAGTAGAAGAAAGAAGTATTTTGAAATGTATTCACTTAAAGAGACGCCTTTATGCATTGTGGAAGTATGAAAGTGTTTGGTGAAAGTATTACTCTTTTCCTCAAAACAACCACAAAGAATTTGGGTGAAACCTATTGTGTACCGGAAGCCATGCACAGGGCTTCTCCATCCCACTTAGTATAAAAGACTACAAACATTTCATTACCTATTAAAGACCATCTAAGACTGTGATTTATTTACATACACCTTAACATTTTTACAGCAGCTGAAGTATTAAATAGCTACTAATAAAATACATTCAGGATAAACATAGTAATTGTAAAAGATCTTATACCATAAAGTAGTCTGTTTAAAGTTCTTTGATTGAAGAGATCAGTGGAAACTCAGAGAAAAATGTACCAGTTTGTGAGTTTCTACACTATAACAAAAACTGGGTAAGCACATTTCTTCTTCCAGTCAGACACTACCAAAATCCCTTTTGTACACTGCAGAAATCCCCTTTTAGAACAACACTTTCCTTACAAGTTAGGACTGCCTTCTAATGGAATCAACACCAAAACCAAGCCCCATATTTTTCTCAGCTGGAAACACCTGCTGACAAGTACTGCATGAGACATTTCAGAAAAAAAAATCTGTGGAAAGTAGTAGACAATTATGCAACAAATCAGATGAGCTTGGTCCTAAATAGTTGATGAAGATGGTCTGGAAAACTGATTTTCATGCTTCATCACCATCTTACCAGCATCTTGTACACATTCTCCTCATAATCATAGCCTGTCAGAAGAACAGAGGAATAATTTCATTTTTCTTCTAAACTATATAAATTAAGGACTATTCAGTTTCACCATCATAACTATGGAGGTTATAGAAAAGACATAAAATTTACATCAATAGTTAAGTTCATGTATAACCTGACTGTAGTTTTGCTTTCTGCTTAACTTGTAGAAGTCATAGAAAAGTCACACCAAGTAGGAAGCCACTATGAGCCAAAGAACTACTGAAGCAAAATGCAAGTTCATTCAAATCACAGAAGAAAAAAAAAAAAAAAAAATCTAGACCAGAAGTTTGAGTTTTGAAGTGCTATTTAGTGTGAAAGTATTAAATACTATTCAGTAATGTGCAACCCCGAAAGGTGGACTAATGAAATTGTTCCTCGAGTTTCACATCAAACCGTTATCCTGCGAACTGCAGCAGTTTTCCAAAATCCTGCTTGTTCCAGATGATATTTTTCTTGTTTGCCTAAGAAAACATACTGAAAAACTTCAAAAGCATTAGCAACGTCAAAAATAATTCGAAGTGTTACTTCCCCTTTTATCCATGATTAGGACTGTTATCCCATCCTACACAAGCAATATTTTGAAATTAACTAAGTTCTCCACAACCTTTAATTGGTTATAAATCCACATAATTGGTATCTTTCTAAGAAGAAAAGGAGGGAAATACTGTTGCCTATCCCTCAGCTATTTCCTTTCCACCTAAATTCCACCCACCATTGCTACTCTCACAATATCCTTGCAGCGACTTCAGCAAAACTGGTGGATGATTCTCCAAATGCCTGTTTAAATGATAATGCTACTTTACCACATCTCCAGTTCTTCAGAAAGCCCCAAAGTCCTTCATGAGTCCGTGGCGAAAACTGCTGATGTTTTTCCCATAGTTCCTCATTGATTATGGGCAGAAGTTGCTAACGTAGTTCTCCATCTACTTGAGCATGAACATCGAGCTACTACAGCTCTAAGGAATTAGAAAGATACTATCAACTTATTTTTATCAAGGACTAACTGTATGAAAAAAGTAACTGTCAATCTCAAAACAACTCTGTGAAGAACAAAGCAATCAATCACAACTCCAATCCATCATCATCATTGTACCATATATTAGCAACTGTTTTCTTATGAAAATGTGGCATGCATTTTTCCTTTGTCCTCCTTGTATTTTCCACGTATTTAGGTAAACTTTTTCTGGTTTATATAAGAATGTGAAAATTCCCATGCTCATAGAGCAGAGTGCAGAGAAGTGAAGGACACAATATCTGAACACAGTTGAGGAAGATATCTGAGCTCTCCTAACCCATAATCTTAGACTAAACCAAACCTTTGTTACTGGGAGCTGTGGTCAGAGAAGTTGAACAGAGAGTATGTTTCTCAAAGTGAAGCCCTTCTCACTGGAAAATGGCTCCAAACAGCTTAGGAAAGACCAAAAATATGCTAAAAAGCAGATTAATGGAAGAGATGGGAAGTAGGATCAATATTTAGGATCACTGTATAAAGATGAGCAAAGACCAGATAAGGAATCTATTCACATTACCCCAGACCTCTTGTACACCCAGATATTAAATCAGGAAGCTGAGATTCCCCTTGTCTGCTGGCAGTGCTGACCTGCTGCAGCAAAGACATCAAAATACATGAACAAAAACCCAGCTGAGCTTGGAGGAATGGTAAAAACAACCAACAGAGGCAGGAGAACAGCAGTTTGACCAGAGGACTCTTTCCTAAGACACACAGTATCACCATGTTTAATGTTAGAATTTGACGGTTTAACTTTAAATTAAAAAGAAGAAAACAACCCACCCCAAAACACCTTATCCTGTCCCCTCTCCACATAGTATCAGCATAAGACAGAACAGGGTGACTGCTGTGTTAAACACCATGGAAACAATGGAAAAGGATCTTAAATAACCTTAAAGCACAGCTGCAAGCATCTCGCATTTTCCTCCCTGACAGGCAGAGATTTGACAGCAGCTTCTGTGTGCAGGTAATAAAAGCAAGCTGGATAACCAGGCAAATAAAAATGCATTTACAGACCCTTCCCATCAAATACCAATTTCCAAAATGATTTAAAAAGCTTATTTATCAACTTCATCGTATTTTTGAAAGTGTATTTCATTAGACTGAACTTACTCTTTTCTACCTTGTAAGAATTTTAGAAGAAATAAATCTTTCAAGGAAGAACTGATAAATAGGTAAGTCATAACCGAATCATGTTATACAGAAATGCAAACAAGCTGATGAAAGGTGGTAAGCATAATGTGGATGGTAAATGCTTCCTCCCTTTGCATTTCTCTTCTGTATGAATTACAATCACACATAGGTTTATTCAGTCACCAAGTTTATTCAATTTCCTTGTCATTGCTCTCAAGACATCCTTCCTTCACCAGCCTGCAGGGTAAGAAACTGTCACATCTCAAACCCTCACCTCCAGACCTGAGTGGTTTTGGTGGTAATTGCTGTGTGCCTTGACGTGCATCATGTTTCTAGCAGCAAGCAGCTAGGAGTCATTTCCTAACACTACCAAATGCAGCCATAGAATACACAACCTGTGGAATGAAAATGAACAGCTAAATGATACAGTGTAAAAACTTACCTGTCACTAACAATTAGATACAAAGAGAGCTGGAAAATCCAGGGTTGTTGCTCCATGCATTAGCTCCAGAGCGAAAAATAAGTATCCCCAAAAGGGCCCACTTGCAGACACAACCTCAGCGATCGCTACTTTTGACTGATTACAAATACTAGAAGCAGATGAGACTGTTTGCCAGCAAAAAGTTTTAATAGCAGCACTTTGAAAAGTATGAAGAATTTATTTTGTGAATGTTGATGGTCTGTGTGTATTGCTCCCTCTAGTGTAAAAATACAAAACCACAATCAGTAAACATTTAAAAAAATGAAGTTTGGCAACAAACTTTTGCAATTTTGTTTTTCAGTCATTCCCTGCCAACATTTTTTTCCTAAATATTTATTACATGATTTCTCATTTTAATACAAGAGATAACAGATTTTAACTTAAATTTCAGCTTATGATCCACGTCTCTGACACTTCATCAGCAGGAAATGATTATATCAGAATGGAACAGTGCATACACAAATCTACACCCTGTAGTTACTGCTGGAACACTCCCCAAGAAATCAGCAAGGTACGATGCGGTGTTGCCCCCCCTTTTTTTTCCCCTTCACTAAAATAGTAATTTCCACACCATGATTGTTTAAGTTACTAATGGTGTCATAGAAGAGCTTGGTCTAAAAATGCAGTGAAGCACATTCTGCTACACATGCATTCATTCTACTTGTACCAGGGTAGGGGCTAGACTTTGGAAATTAAGCAACTTTGGAGCTTGGATTTCCTTTCCCAAATAGGGAAGAAATTCCTTAAAAACACACAGGTCACACTGAAAACTGACAACTGTGAAAAATCATTTTAGACTTTATCTCATCTGAAGAGATTCGGCGCATGACAACAGCCATAGCCACTGCTGCAAGCTCCTCAGCCAGCATCTGGGAGGACTTCCCAGGCCAGTTAATAAAATCACATACATGAAAGAAAAACAACATAGCTTTTCATGCCAGTTTCATCAAAAGAGTATGCAGTCTGGTTTGTCAGGATGCTTAACAGATTCTTTTAATCAGTAAGGTTTTCCAGCTCAAAATTCTCTGAAGTGCACCTGTAAGATCAAGGCAGCAAATTCACCTTCTCTAAGAACTAATGGATCTCTCTCTAAAGATAAAAGCCAGAAAATGAAACTTGCAAGTCGGAGCAAAATTCAAACGAAAGCTTATCCTGAGACTTGATTAAACAACCTGTTACAGAATAATGTAATTAATGCTCTGCTCTTGCTTTCAAAAAAGGAGATAGTTTTTCCCTCTCCTGTTGCTACCACTGGAAGCAGCTGAGAACTTGGAAGCCTTCTAATGGATCATTTTGCAGCTGTGTGTACACTCAACTGTGATTTCATACTTGAGAAGTATCAAAATTCTCATCATACAAGTACCAAATCTTCTTCCAACTCCTACTGCAATTGCAATTTTAGCTTTGTAAGGCCTGACAGATCCAAAAAAACCCAAGCATTTTCTCTGCCTGCCAGAATGAGGCTGTGAATCATTATTCAGTTTCACACATACCAAATTTGAGTATATTTGGTGGAATAAGTCTGAAATAAAATCTGATGCAGGCTATTTTTTGAAGACTTTTAAGAGGCAGTCCTAAGAGGTGACAAATGGTTCCACTGTCTCAATATCGCACAAATTAAGCGCCATTCTCTTCAAAGATGAGTGTGGTTACCTGGCAGATACTTGAAGACATTACACAAGATATTCTACTTCAGGCAAACCAAAAAGCTCATTTTATTTTTCTACCTGAGGTGGCTGTTACTTCCACCATAGCAGCATGCCCCAATGATGGTCCTTACAGGATACCTACCATCACTACTCCCCTAAAGCTGTGCTTACTGTCAAGACTGTGAAAACTATTTGCTTGATCATTTGCTAAATGTATCCAACCAATCTCTGATACAACATCCTCTAATTATCAGAGGAGTCCATTCATTATAGGCAACTGGTCTCAGCTAGTGCAGCTAGCTACAATACCTACCATGCAGAGGGTTCACCAAGGAGGATACTGCATGCTACAGCAAGAAAACAATCTGTACCAGCTCAGAACTAGTGCCTCTGTACCAGCTCAGTCATGGAGTAAGAAAATGGGCACTACAGCAAAATCTCAGGGGCTAAATTCAGGACAAAATTAACAGTTGAGAAAGAAATTTTATTTCAAGCTTCTAAGGGGGTATTACAAACAATAGAGAATAAAAACATTAAAAACTATTTAAAAAGTAATTGTCCCTTTAAAATAAAGATTCAAGCAGGTTTAACAATGAAGTATGCTATTCAATGAAGTTTTAAAAAAAAGATTTAAAAAGTATTGGTTTTGCTGTATTTGCTAATCCTTTATAAAAAAGCTGGGCATAAATACTTCGTGCATTCATATGCATTATTTGGTGTTTCATATTATATAACTTGGTACAGTATTTAAGATACCACTGCAAAAGAGTTCAAACACAGTGCATTTATAAATAATGGAGTCATTATAAATCACATTGCAAACATACCTTGCCATTTTCATTGTTACAAATTCAGTATCTCAGTGAAGGTAGGAATAAAGTAGCTACAACAATCAGTATCTTGACTTTATTTTTTTTCTTTTTAATATAAAAATGCAGTTCTGGAAACCCACCCTCCTTCTTCCCCCTGCCCAAACATAATGCTTTACTTCTTAAAAATAAAAATAAAGTACTAATTCTATATACATCACATGTACCATACAAAAATGTATCCAAAGTTTCTATTGCTACCAAAGTGTTCTAAATTAAAAGTTACATAAATCCCCGCATTGGAAACAGAAGATTACAAGTTACCAAAAAAACCGAATTACACACAAACCATTGAGTTTTTATACAATTTCCAATACATTTTTCTCCCAAAGCAAGTTGTCTTCTCCTGTGCCTGTATAAAAATGCATATCAATATATTTGTCAATTTTATTTTTCATTATAAAGCAAATTAATACATTTTCTACAATAAATAAAACACAGGGAGGCACAAATATCAACAAAATTAAACCAATGGGAGATAAATGGGATACAGTTTTGAAAGAAATAATGTGCTTGCAGGCTTTAAGCCAGGTTTGTTTAAAACAAAAACAATCTTACGTTATTTTGGGCAACAATGGAGTGTTTTTGGTGATTTGCAAGTGATGTACATAGTATACTTTTTTTGATGTCTTTCTCACAAAGTACCCTCCAAAATAATGCAACTTCCTTTCTTAAAATACATATTTGTAATTGTAAATTTACATCAATCTTAAATACGTGGTACTTTGTGCAAAGAGCAACGATTTACACAAACATTCAGAAGTCTTTTTCAGAAGCTACAGACCAAGGAGGAAATGATACAAAGCAGCACCATAATGTATATGATTTAGGCAAACATATATTTGATGCCATTTTGATATTAAGCTTGAAGATTCACTAAACACCTTCAGCTGGAAGATGGTGCTTAGGTAACTTAACCTCAGAAAGAAAGTAAAAAGCACAGAAACAAAAACCAACTCCCTCCCCAGCAAAATTAAAAAAGGAATTAAAGAGCTAAGTCTAAAATCAGAATAAGTTAAGTGTTGAATATACATTTATGTACAATTATGAACACTATGAACAAGACATTTTAACAGGTTTAGTGGAAAATCCTCCAAACTACAACACAATAAAATCATCAATCAATATGGCAATGGTGATTTAGGAGATTTGCTCAACTATTTCAAGTTTGCAGAACTCAGCCACTGAACCAACAATTAAGGGGTTGTATCTTCAGTACATTCTTTTAGACAAAGAGGTTCATTAGTGGAGTTCAAGTCTGTGTGTTATGTTTTATGCCTTGGTAGAATCTCTGTCAGTCAATATCACTGAAGTCACTGACTGGTTCTCCATGGACTCTACTCAGGTGATTCATAGCACGATCAAAAGCAATCCTTACTGCCTTTCGTATGCTTGAGTTACGTCCTTCCATCATTTTTAACTTGTCTATGGTCTCATCTATTCCAAGGGGAACCATTTTGGATTTGGGAAGCCACTGCCTGTAAGAAAGGGTAAAATAAGTATGTTGTTTTATTTATTTATTAGGTAAAAGAAAAAAGTTTATCCAGAAATGTCAGGGCTGCTATATTGTGTTTTTCATACCACAGATCAGCTTTTTACCATCTTCAATAAAATTATAAAATTCCTTTTAAGATAGTACTTACTTGCCTTAAGTATTTTAAGAACATGAGATATGAAGCCTCTTCCATAAAACAATGCAATTCAATGACAGTTAATGATTGCTATTAAGTATGAACTGGAAAAAATAGCAAGAAATACTGATGCAGTTTAAGTATAGGCAGAAGTATGCAACGATGAACAAAGCACAAGACTCATCTGACACAGTATTTTGTTCATTCTGCCACTTCCATTATTACCAGGAATTTGCAAATAATTATTTTTTGTCTTTTTGCCTTAAGACATCTCAATTTGGATTTATGATGAAAGCTAAACTGTCAAGGAAGTTCTGCTTAGTATGCTTTTACCCTGCATCATGAAATACCACTAACTTTTAATTTAATTTGGAGTACTTTCCTGGTTTAAGCTCTGTGAATATCACTAATTATTGGGTATACAGAAGTGATAATGAAAAAAATCTCTGTACTCAATTCTTCTAGTTAAAGGAAAAGCTTTCTAAATGTTTAATTAAAAAACATGAAGTAAATTTACTTCATTTCCGTAAATATTTTAACTCTATTTTATGTTACAGGTAAGGTAACTTAAGAAAAACAAAAATTAGGTAAACTAATGAGTACCTATTAAAAGTATGTTATTGTAGCCTGCAATCGCAACCTTGCAAATAGCATAAACCATGTTTCTGTTCAAAAACTTCAGTTTAGGAGTCCATTTGGAGCCAAACCAACTGCAATTCAGACAGTAAAGTCTGATATAAAACGTTTTATTCAAAGTGGTGGCTTATTTTTTACCCAATAAAACTGTCTCTTGAAATACTATCTTTTATTAAAGCACTGGAAACTACAACCCTATTGTACTGAGCACACACACTGAAACCAAAATAATGTAAAGAGTCAGTCCAAGGATACAGACAGAAGAGTAAGTAACAGCAATATCAGCATGGTAAGCAGCACTCTAACCATTACAAGTTTTGCTACAGATCAGAGGGAAGTTTTAAAAAAGGTATTTTTAACAGAAAGCTTGGCAAATCCTCCAGATGCAAGTGCCAAAGAAGAAACAAATATGACTATGTGAAAAGGTAATCCATAGGTGATAGAAGCTGGTATTGTGGACTGAAGATGACCCTGCAAGTGAATGAAAATCATACACGTGGGTTCAGCAGTAGGAGAGACAAAACATGAGCTAAAAGCGATGAGTGCCAGAACAGCCAAAATAATGAGAAGAACCATTACCAAAAAAATAAGTGAGACAGGAGGAGGTGAAAAGGGCTGGAAGAGTTTAGCCTTTCCTGTCCATCTATGCTGAGTATCCATTACAGACATCTCTGCACAGTGTTTGCAAGATTTAGGACCACCTACATACAGCAATGAATCAGACAGGTTTAAGGTGCAGAGGACACCTGAGATCAAGGAGCAAACACACCAATTATTAAGAAAGTGGCTAAGGGAGAGCATGCATTACACTTGTGATACCAGTAAGAGAATAATCAGAAACACAATACTAAATATGTTTAAATTTGGATGATCTCCATGAGCAAAGGCAGAAGAATGAAGAACCTCACGGAATCCTGCACAGCTGAACACGAAAGATCATGAAAAAGTACTAATTAGTAAAAAATTGAAGAACAAGCCAAAGAATAGCCATTATGCCAAAAGACCTATGGGTACAGAAAAGGAAACCTCAGGCAAGAAATTATTTACGTGTTAGAGTACTGGGTCAGAGAGAGTCAGGGAAATGGCAGCATTACCAGACATCATCAGCTAAAGAGGAAAATGGTATCTGAAGTTGTAAACAAATTCAAGAATAAAAATGAGATATAAAAAGATTTAAAGCTAGCTTGATCCGTGTAGAAAACACAGAAGAGAGATTAAGAAAAAGGAATGAAATACATAATTTGATGAAGGGAAGAAAGGAGAAGTAGTTGATGAGAAGCTTCCATATCTGGAGGGGGAAAAACCTAAACCAACAAACCCAAACACACACCCAAAACTCGAAACAGCAGCAACAAAAAAGAAAAGATAGCACAAGAGAAAGAATATTTTATTGTCTAAATTATCTCTTCAGGCTTTACACAGCATATTCAGGATACTGAAAGAAATTGAAGAAGGAAAAGTTTGAAGAAAAAATTTAAAAAAGGGTCAACATCTTCAAATCAGAGTGTTAATAAAGGACTTTAGAGGTTAAGAATTTAAAGAAAATGCACTTGAGCAGACTGTGAGGAAAAAAGTGGTGTCATTTGGGAAATGATGAAGGCTGATACAGATAAATAGTTTTACCTTTAAAAAACCTGTTTAGTCAAAGAAGCAGTTTTATTGGGTCAGTAAGTGAAAACAGCTTGTGTATCAAACCAAAAGACTTTAACAACTTATTTTCTTCCAAATTGACCATAAAAAGGTATCTTTCAATAACGATATATCTTGGTAAAAGAAGAGACTCAAATATGAAATTTTTACTTTACAGTTGATACTTCTGTAGGAAAGCTATCCATTGAATGATAATGTCTCAATTCTTTCAGGCTAAAGGTACAGGCTTTTAGAATTTTAAATCACTACATCAAACAATACATTTCAATAACATACCAACTTCTTTTATTGTCAAAAAACAGCACTAAGAATAGTTTCTCATCAGATTTGGTCTGCATTTGTTCTCCAATTTTCAGTACATCCAGAGGTGGCACTGGTATAGTAACACCGTTGTGATGGCCAGCAACACGAGGCATCTTAGGGTCAATAATCTATGAAAGAGAATAAATGACAGTTCCTGATTTTTTAAACTACATCATTTAAGGAGATATTACAAATAGTTAAGGGGAAAATAATCATAAACTGAGCAGCTACTGCATATAAATTGCTTTGTTTTACACATATAACTTTTTGTCATACACTAAACAGGCACATTGGAGGCACAGCGGTAGATTTAACTGGAAAACCTGTCTCTACAGCATTTTTCAGCCATATTAATTCTTAAAGTTACTCTGAATTTCACTTAGTACAACTCTGCAGACTGACAAGCAGGTTTCAGAATGAGAAAGCTGAACCAGGATTTTTAAAAGCCATAACTCAAATTTGGGGGTTTGAATTTCAGATACCTTAAAGAAACAAGCTATGTTAAGGGATAAATATTTGTTTCTGCAAAGTACAAGCCCACACTCAAAAATGGAGCAAAACACCCTTAAAAAAGGGAAAAAAATCCAAACCAAGCCCACAACAAAAAAGGAATCTGAAGTCACTTCCAAATTATCTTGCATATCCAATTTAATGACTCCATTTTTAGCAAAACATGGAGTTACAGTCAGAACTCTTTCTAAACAAAGGTTAGGGGAGGGAGGAAGATGCCACTAACACTGAACTAATTGTAACGTTAATGGAAAAACTTTGTAGGCATGTCACAGCATAATCAAGTGCTCAGCTTCCACCAAAGAGGAGTTATGTTACTCCACGCTTTTTCCACCCACTTCCTACTCTCTAAACTTCCATTTTTTTTTCTATCATCCAAACTGGCACCAACCTTAAACCATGGTAAACTGATTATGGGAATTAAATCAACAGAAAGCTAACACTGTGGAGAGTTTGTAGAAATCAGAACTTTCTTCTCTTGACTGAGGTTTAATTCCCTGATCAACTCATCACACACTCCAAAGAACCACCAGTGCTGACATAAAGGAGTAGGCAGAAAAGGAGACCTTTAGTCATGATCAACTAAAATCTAATACTAAAGCGCTAACACCATTCAAGAGACAACCAAATCATTAAACTTTCAGCATGACCCAAGAGTGTTTGAGTCACCCACTGAGAGCACTTAAGTGCTCTAAATCTCACCTCCACAGGTTTTAACCTGACTGTACAATTACATTTCCTGATGCTCCCAGCATTTCCTGATGTTCCCAGCACACACAC
Organism: Psilopsiagon aurifrons; assembly: GCA_025447955.1. NCBI lineage: Eukaryota > Metazoa > Chordata > Aves > Psittaciformes > Psittacidae > Psilopsiagon > Psilopsiagon aurifrons. The sequence goes on from JAOEHY010009237.1 coordinate 15,699, forward strand.
ATTAAAAGTCGTAATTGTCCAGTCTATTAGAGAAATCAAGCCACAGTGTATGCACTGTTTCTGTAACTCCAAACACCTGAAGCCAAACACTTCATCAATATTTCTCCACGAGCTTTAATGTAAGTAGAACTACTTCTCCTAAAATGACATGGGCACAACAGCTTTCAGTTTCCAGCATGACATTCACAACTGGATACAATCATTCAATTTACTCTGAAGATAGCATGCTTTCTGTTTCTTTAATGAACTGTAGAATCAGAGTATTTCTATACTCACTTTGCAACAGAAAATACAGTACCAACACCAACAAGATGTCTGTCAAATGCTTACTCAGTAGATACTTTAAAACAGTAATATATACTGCAGAAACAAAGATTACGAAGACACATGTGCTGGTTTTGGCTGGAGTTGAATTAATTTTCTTCATAGTACGCTGGCATGGGTCTCTTGTTTTGGATCTGTGCTGAAACAGTGTTGATAACACAGGAATGTTTTTGCTGCTGCTGAGCAGTGCCTACACAAAGCCAAGGCCTCTTCTGCTCCTCAAACCAGCCCCTCAGTGAGCAGGCTGGGAATGCACTAAGAGCTGGGAAGGGACACAGCTAGGACAGCTGACCTCAACTGACCGAAAGGATATTCCACACCATATAGTGTCATGATCAGCATATAAAGCTGGGGGAACAAGAAGGAAGGATGGGATGTTGGGCCTGATGGTGTTTGTCTGCCCAAGTAACCATTATGTGTGATGGAGCCCTGCTGTCCTGGAGATGGCTCAACACCTGCCTGCCATGGGAATTGGTGAATGAATGCCTTGTTTTGCTTTGCTTGTGCACACAGCTTTTGCTTTACCTGTTATATTGTCTTTGTCTCAATATGTGAGTTTCCTCATTTCTACCTTTCCAATTCTCTCAGCCAAGGGGAGGGAGTGAACAAGCACCTGTGTGGGGCTTAGTTGCTGACTGGGGTTAAACAACAACAGGCATTACGCATCTCAGATGATGGGCAGGGAAGTAATTATTGACTCAACATCTGATATTGCAACAATTTTACAAATGAAGCACAGTTAAGAGGGCAGAATAATCCACCTTTATTCAACCTGAATGGGAATTTATCATCTGGCTTAAGTTCACACATCAGTGTTCCCAGACCAGAAACAGTATCTGATGAAAAGCAGTGTACTTACCAGAGCTGGGTAAGAGGGATATCCACTGCATTTGGCCCATACTACTTTGAGAGGCTCAAGAACAGATGTTGCAGCATCAGTTGAAATCCACATACTGCTATGCCCAACTTCTAAGAACAAATAATTAAATATAATAATAAAATGTTTAAGAATGAAACCTGTGATCAATCTTCCACACTTGTTTTCTCATCAATATCTCATGATCATTAGAATCCAAATATCAACACTACTTTTCATGCACATATAAAATAGCAATAAAAAGTAGGTAACATTCAAAATAGCTCTTTAAATGATATTAATACTTTAAGCCAAGCCTAAAGATAAAAAACTAGGTTTTGAGAAACTTCTGGAAACAGCGTATTTTAAAACACCTTAATTCTCAGAAAGCAAGTGTTTGCCAAATTCTAATAATCCCTTCCCTTTGAGAAAAGCTCAAAAGAAAACATAAAGATGCGGTACTTCAACCAACCAGTGTCTTTTGAAACTAAAATGACAATCCAGTCAAAGCCACAATGGTTCTGAAGATTCAAGTTGTATGGTGTGTTTCCAAAGTGTTGGATACCGTAATAGGATTAGCACCTGGTATTTTACAATGCCTGTCTGGTATGCCTTTCTACTCCTATGCAGAAGTTCCATTCTGCATTTTAATTTTTATTCATTTATATTTATAGTTAATTGGCCCTCTTCATCTCTTTGCCCAGCCCTTTCCTGAAGCGAAGTTAGAAAGACAAGGTGGCAAGGAATCAGCTGCTGGTTTCTTCCTTCTCAGGAGGCAACAGAACACTGAGTTTGTATTACTTCTTGTGTCTACCAGAATCCTCCATTTTCTCCTCTGTTGTCACCACTGGACTGAAGCATGAGAGAAGTTAAAGACTTTCAGTTAACCAGAACTGCAATTGACTCTTACACACATAGTGATATGGTCAAGAGATTGCGCGGAAGACAGCAAGTTATCCCCTCAAGATGTAACCGGGGTGGAAAAAGGAGGAAGAAGGCGCTGGAAGTTCACAGGCTGTAAAGATGAGGTGGCACCTCTGGTATAGGGAAACGTGGTACTGAGATACATTTCAAAGGTGGCAGTTGCAGGGGTTTTTTTGCAGTAACGCAGTATCTGATAGAAGGAGCTCTCTACTTGCCAAAATATGATTTCTTCCTCAATTCTTCCACATCTGCTCCCATTTAAAATGGGCAATGCTTATTTACAATGAAATGCAGCATGCAGATGTAAGTTCTGCCTCAACATCACAAAAAAAAGTACAGGAAAAAAGTGGTTTCAGACCTTTTAAGAGCAGAAATAGCAAGGAAAAGGTGCCTTAGGTGACCATAAAAAAAGAAAAAGGTCAGCCATTCTCCACAATATATTCTAGGGCAATTCTCAGTCATAGGCTAAATCAATTAAATTACAATTTATTTCTGATCTATAATCATGCGTTGATTTTGGCTGGGACAGAGTTAATTTTCTTCACAGTAGTTAGTATGGGGCTGTGCTGTTAAATGTCATTTGCTCCTCCTTATAGGTGGCTACAGAATGCACCTGAGAAGAGAATTAAGAGATCAAGAATTCTGAAAACAAGTACAGAAATTCTAAGTAGAAATGTTAAATGAAGAATACCCAGGACAGACAGTGGAAAAGGTAAAGCCCTGTGTGAGAGATTACCATACAAATAATAAAGATCCTAAACGTGAGAGTAATGAAGCAGTTGCTGAAAACAGATTAGCTGCAAGAAAGACAACCAAAACTGATCATACGTGGTGGAAAGAACAGACTAAGGCAAACGAAGAGTCAGACAAAACCACTGGAAACACACAGAAGAGTCCTTGAACAAGGAACACCCAGCATGAGGGGTGAAGAGTTGTAGGGTCAGAAACTAAAGACAGGCCTGCTACATGCTAGATGCTACAAGGCTGACACCTAACTTCAGTGTGAGAGCACTGCATCACACAAAGACGGTTCTACTTACAGAAGAGATGACCTACTTAAATCCTATAATGCAATTAAATACTGAAATAGGTGGAAAACGTATCAATAGAATGTAGTTATTTCCCTAAAATATGGTAACTTACTATCCTCTACTTTGCTAGAAATTTACACTTCTTTCCAATTTCAATTTTTCCCTGAATCAAAGCAGACTATGTCTTACCTGTCTGTCAACATATTTATGCAGAACAGCATCTGAAGACTAAACTGCTCGCCAAACACTCCAATGAAGAAAATTATTGAGAGATCCACAAACAGTACTTCAGGTAAAATTTTGTTTGTATTCCTAAAGGAGCCTGATCACTTTAAATACCACTAATTAATAATAATAAAAATAACATAAAATCAAGTACTATTTTCCCTACAAAATCTTTAAAGAGTCAAAAGCAGAAATCGGTAATTGCTGCTATGCTATCAACAACACTTTCAGAATGCCCAATGTATTTCACCAGCAAAAATAAGAATGTTGGAATCTGTCAAATAAATTGACAGAATTATTATTATACAATATTACAAAGAATACAGTTCTTTATAGTTACCAGCTGCAATTCTTGCTGCTTTGGCATAGTTTCCATTTTCAATGCATGATATTAATTCACTTCGGTCTTCCAGTGTGTGCCTTCGTATAAGTGCAGGTTTACCTTTACCACACTTTGGTAGGCTGAAACTACAAAAATATTAATATTAAAACCACTTCTTGATAATTAACATGGCTCACTATAACCCAAGACTTCGAACAAGCATTTAATATTCATCAGTACACAGTAAAATCAGAGCAGCAAGCTCTAACAAATTTTATGTAACAAAACCAACATAAAAGCCACAATCCCAGATCATTTTCATGCACAGAGTTGCCTGGTTATCAGCAAAACACAAACAGTATGCAACTGAACCTCAACTGCTGTACAGGTTATACATGCACAAGTAAGATAAGCTGTTTTATCTCCAGTGTTAAAGAGTGGATACTGGCCAAATGAAAACATACTCCCTTTGCTCGGAGCAAACAGTTCCACTATATAGGAAACATGACTATTTTCTCTTTCATTTTGCACTACAAATTCATGTCTTTCAATTGTGGAGTATCTATACATAAACCAGGAAATGTTATCTGCATACTTGAGCTTTCTCTAAGGTATCACAGAATCTGAACAGAAATCAAATCTACTAGATCAAATCCTCAATATACCAGATTTGTAAAAGACACAATATTAAATTTTGTTTCTGAAAGCTTGTTTAACATGAGTGAGCTAACACCCTTAAACAGTTCAATACCAATCTTGAACACATGAATAAAACTTTCCTTTTCCCCTCTGCCTAACAGATTGATCCTGTACTCCTGTTATGTCTCATCCTCATAGCCTAGGACTGGAAATCGCAACTAACTTTCATGCACAGATCAACATGCTTCTGGAAGATATAGATATCACCATTGGTGATGGAGAAAAAATTCATCAGTAGTGGCAGAGGTGACCATTTTGACAGTTCTATCTTTACCAACAGACTTCACAGAGAGAGTCAATAGTTGATACACAGCTACTATCATCACTGCAGTACACATCCAGTATTTCAAACCAGACTGATAAACTACAGTTCCACAGCTACTGATTTTACATTCCCTGTGTAAAAGGCTCTGCTTTGGAAATTGCTTCTCCCCTCCCCCCACTGAAATAAACACATCTGTTTTCAGTGATTGGGATTAGGAAGTTAAGACACTATATGCACAAACATGCGTATGTATCTACACAGAGCAAGAGAAGTGCAGTCAAGTATAAAGTGTAACTAAGTCTGCAGTAAGGGGAGTCAAACAGAAGAATCACAGCAAATCTGAAAGGTGTCTCAGATTTGACACACAACTGAGAAAATGGACATGTACTCCTTTTTTGTGAAATTTAGGCAATCCTCCAATGTGGGTCATAAGCTATACAGAAAACTGGTATTTTCAGTCTCAAACTGTATTTCAGATTTACAGTTTTACCTTGAGTTACACAGAAGACTGTTACTAGATGAAATACTAGATTCTGATGCACAGCGGCGACGAGGTTCAACTTTTCTTCCAGGAGTATCATCTAATGCTCTCTCTTTACTTCCATCTCCAAAACCATTTGACAGACCTACAGTGTAACACAAAAGTAAACTGCGTCAAACTTGAAACCACACCATTTTCACGAAAACTTTTTTGTATTCACATATTGCATCAATATCGTTCTGTACTTCAAGAATTTTGATGTGAAGAAATAACATAAAGATTCGCCAAACATTTCATTTCAGAACACAGTGCCATAAATAGGAGGCTCCTGTAATCTAGATTTTAAAGACAGGATGAAAATAGGTAACATTAAAAAAAGTGAAGATCGTAATATATGAAATGCCAAATTGAATATCAAAACAGTTCCTGTATGTCACGTTTCCAACTACTGAGACAGGCTGCAGAAGCTGAGTAGAAAAAAAAAATAAAACCCAAGGGGAAAAAAAAAGTTACAAACCAGTCAGATTTACGAAGTCAAGACAAGACTCCTTTGAGTACAATGCTACAACAGTAAGCCAGGAAGTACTGAAAATCCATTTTAAACGCTGGAAGTTAAGAGTGGTAGGGATTCCCTCCTGATGCTATCTACTTCTTCCTGGAAGTCCTTCAATTTTTGCAAATTCAAACTGACATTATGTCTTTTTTCTGTGATTAACAACCAATAATATGCACATTATTATTTCTGACTATCCTTCCGCTGGCACAAGCTTAGGTACATCCAAGGCTACTGAATTTTAGTTTCATAGTTGAAATGAAAATGTAAAAATAAGGCTTTTATAATTACAAGAAACTGATTTCATGGGCTGCCACCAATCCTGCTCTGGTTTTGCTAATTCACAAACAGTACAGTTCTTAAGCCATTTCCATATTTGGTTAAAAAGAGACATATTGAGGTTTAAGATCACATTCTGAAGACTTTCCCAAGGAGGAAGAGAAGAGGTGTGGACATTAGAACTGAAAAAAAAAAAAAAATCCAACACAGACTTGAGAGTATTAATGGAAATGAACTGGGATAAAGGCAATGGCAGTAACCTGCAATCAGCTACTCCAAGCTGTAGACTGCAAAGAGAACAAAATTTTAAGATGAATTCTCAGCACATTTGTTTCCTTACAACAAACAGAAGTTTTTACTTAAGGCTATGACCAGCAGCATGCTTCTAATACTGGAAGAAAGAGCAACCCATCCCAGATGCCCTATTATCAGAGTCTTAAAGGTTATCATAGTCATTGTTCATTCAGACATAGTCAAGTGAGCTTACGTAACTTCATGTGTTTTTCTGTAGGGCATTATACTATAAGACAATTATGGCAGAACTCCCTTTATTAACTTCTAATTCTTCCAATCTGTTTGCTAGGAAGACCTCTGCAAAGAACACTGACAACTAAGGAACTTCAGCTTAGCAAGTTACTTTGTATGATTTAGTCATATTTCAGGGCATTTCCATAAAGTGATTCAAGGGATTTCCCACTAACTCCTAGGAGATCTTCCATTTAGATTATGAACACAGTATTAGATTTTTAAGAGAAAAGGGAGAAGCTATACAACAGTCTGAAAGATTTATGGAGAAGCATTCTCTTTTATTCTCATTTAGCTGACACTGAAAATATTCATTTAAGTGTCTATTCTGTAACTCCTGTATTTGCTTTTCATTTCCTATGCCAGAAAGAAAATGATAAATCAAGCATTGTCTTGAGTGTTCAAACCTCAAACTACATGGTATTGATTAATTTTGTTCTCATTCTCAGCAAATCAGTAGAAACAGCTGTAGATTGCGAAGTTCAGTCCTAGACTATGCTGAAAGACCTGTCAGAACAGATTTTGCTTTATGAGAAAGCTTAAATTCACCTCCAAACTATCCTAGTACACTTCATAACACATCTGAAATGAAAAGCTGAAAAAAACATTCTGCTAATATAAAAAGAAATCTCCTGGGTCTCTATAACTAACTATTTCTTATTCTCAGATATCCTGTCAGATCTATTTTTCAAGTGAGGTGTAGAAACTGCTGTGTTTTCAGCCTGCCACAAGCCAGAGACACGCTACTCAGGTTTCCATTCAGGCCCCTAGCTAATATAAATCAGCTTTCAGGAGAAACAACTTAGATCACAGATTAAATTTTAAAGACAGATCAAATAATTACTGCTACCAGAACAAGAGCACAGTGCACGTTCCCAAAGGACTAAGGAAGTATAAAGAAATACCTGTTCATTCTTGTAAGAGGATGTATAAAAAGCCATAGGTATGCCAAATATGACTTGGCTACATGGCTCTATGTACACTGCTCTGTATGTATATCCAGAGGAAAATAAATAAATAAAGGACTAGCTTCATATTTTGATTGCTTCCATCAGCTTATGACTGTGCTGCTGCTGAAATAGACGTTCTGTCACTGTCAGACCCCTGCAATGGTTTCTTCTCATACTCACCATGTCAGTACCAAGAAATATGCATTCATGGTAATGAACCAGTTTTCAGCAATGCACTGGGAAAGCAACCATGTGGTTGCTTTGATTGCTGATGTTGAGGAACAAGCGATGCAACAGAAAGATGCAACTACAGCAATGGAGATGCTACTCTCCAGTGGTAGTCCAGTTCAATCATAACTTATGAGTGTAATTATTTCACTAATGTAGGATTTTAAGATTACAGTAAGCAAAGTTTTTCCAGTCTGTAGAACGGTTACTAACAGTGGTGTCCTGGTTTTGGCTGGGACAGTTAATTTTCCTTAGTAGCTATTACAGTGCCACGGTTAGGATTTAGTACAGGAATAATGTTGATCACACACCAATGTTTTAGTTATTACTAAGTAGTGCTTACCCTAAATCAAGGCTTTTGAATCTCTCATGCTCTGCCAGTAAGGAGGAGCACAAGAAGCCAGGAAGGAGAGGAGACACGACACTACACTCAAAGCAGTCAAAGGGGCATCCCATACCACAGCACATCATGCCCAGTGTATAAACTGCTGAGAGTTAGCTGGGAGCTATGGATAACTGCTTGGGGACAGGCTGGGCATCAGTCAAGAGGTGGTGGACAACTGTACTGTGCATCACTTGTCTTTCTTGGGTTTTATTCCTCTCTGCTATCTCCCCTTGCACACAATTATTATATTTTACTTAATTTCAACTATTAAACTGCTCTTATCTCAACCCACAGGTTGTACCTTTTTGTGATTCTCCTCCATATCCCACAAGGGGAGAAAAGTGAGCCAGTGGCTGCATGGTACTTAAGTTGTCGGCTGGAGTTCAACCATGATAAATGGAGTTAAAAATCCCCAACTTTTTTGACAAATAAGGAATATTAAAATGAAAAATATTTAGAGCTGCTTACACACATTTCTCTCTTGCTTGTGGAAGTATGAAAAACAAAGAACATACAGGCTTATCAGCAGGAGTAATTTTTGTCAACAGCGAGCCCTGAATGATATAAACTTATGCAATCCATGTGACTCAAGTTTATACAGTCCACTTTTCAGAAATTATAAGGAACAGGCACTATTTTAAGGAAGAAAGATCTCAATGCTTATTTTAAGCAAAACACACTTGTATCTACTCACAGAGGCAGCAGCTCCCAAGCAACCACACAATGAAATGTAAGTGCTTTATGTTATCACCAAAGTGCCAAAAAAGAAAACACCGAATATACTACATTTACATGCTAGAACTGGAAAATTGGTTTTTGGTTTTTAGATCATTAAAAACCTCTTCCTGTGTATCATGAAACACCAAATCTCCCGTAGCTACTAGAATAAAGAAGATTAAAGAATACCCCCATTTGCTTTAAGGAATTTGCATTGTCTCAAAAGTTATTACTATTAAGGTCAAAGAAAATCTGTACTAGAACTAACTCACCCTGGTTCTGCAGACTAGTAGCCTGGATAAGCTTGCAACAAACCTCTGTGAGCCATATCCATTTTCCAAAAGTTCATGACTGTTAGATCTAATGAGCTTTCATTGCAACTGTGAGAGAAACTTTATTAGGTTAAATATTGAATTTCTTACACATACCGAATACCCCTGACTGAGAGCAACTTCACTCAAAAAACAACCCCAAACATCAAACTTTTTTCATTATTTCAAACAGCAAAGTCTGCTATCAATCTTAAATACAGGGTTACTGCCATTTCCAATCTTCAGCGCTACACTGCAATTTACACAAAGTTTCCTGCCATATCAATCATGGAATATAACACACATAATCATTTTAAAAATAAAAAAACACTAACAAACCGCTGTAAATGTAGGGAAAAAAGTACACCAAAAATTATCAGCTTGATGCCTTTTCACACGTTTTTCACTGCCCTGAAAACAGTATTTTTTGTGGAAAGTTTAAAATTTTTCTCAACACAAGCAGTTTTTTCTTAACTACAATTAGAAGTTTCACTGACTACCTACCAAGCCAGTTAGAATCTTGTTCCCCACAACAAATTAAAGGAAACAGGAAAAGGAAGAAAGACAGCAGGAGTTTGGAAAAAAATGACCAAAGAACAAAACTTGGGACAGTCCAAGGAGCAGCGTGCTCCATGAAAACATAAAATGCTGCCACAGAATACAGAATTGTGCACTGCAGACTGTAACTGCATCTTGCAGGTCTGCTGAAACAAAAATAAAGCAGAATTGTGTAAAATTATTTTAAATCAATTAAAACTTTATTATGTGCAGCTTGATGTAAAACTAAGTACATCCAAATGTCAGATGAAGTGCTATATTAAAACCACAGCTGAAGAGCTGAGAAGTAATGAAAACCCTTAAATAATTTCAACTGCTAGCAAAGTGGGAGCATTAAAAAACCATCGCATACGGCGCACCAGCACCCATGTAACACTGTTTAGGTTCATTTTTCCAAGCGAGGACTAATCAAGTCTGACTTCTGCACTTATCCAGCACTAGTGACATTAGTCTTCATTAATATATATATGTACATATAAAAAATGAAAATTATTAAAACTACATAAATGCATAAAAATAGGTGAAACATTTTTTGTACACTTTACTTCTCCAAGGAAGATTAAACTGCTCTTTGGGGAAGGGAAGAGGATATAGATGGAACATTAACTAATCTGCTCTCACAGAGCAAGTTCTGGAAGTAAGAATACTGGGACTGGTAAAAATCTGCGACCAATTTGTCACATATACTACAACATGTATAACTTTATAACTTACGGAAATGGGGCAATATATTGAATGAAGAGCACAGTTTCATATATGTCAAAGACTTCCTCCAACAGTGTTCGTATTTTTTTGTATTGTTTTAAGCATGGCTGGTGTCTCCAACATGATCCAAAATAATTACTTCAAATGTAATTGTCTTTCTGCGCTCCAAAATGATCATTTAATTGAATTCCACTCCATGTTGAGGATAACAGAAAATAATTAGGATCCAAAGAGATAAATACCCAGCATGATATTAGTTAATATGAGAACCTGGAAGACAGCGAAAAAGCCATTAAGTCTCTCTGAGAGGAAACAGAGCTTTCAAATCAATAAGCCATCCTTACAGCAGTGTCCAGAGACAGTAAGAACGACACAAGTGTTCCATGTATTCTAACACTAGTACCCCACAAAAGTTTCAAAAGGGGCAAAAGCCGACTGAAAGTTTCACTTTGATTCAGCCCTCTTTCTTGAAAAGGAAAATATATGCAAGCGACTGAAAGTACAGAATACAACCTCCACAGGCATGATATGCATCAAGAACATGGTTTTGAAATGCATCTGAAAATCCCTCCAGTAAGAGTAAGGAGGAGGATGACCCTAATTTAAGAGGATTTATATATATAGGTACGCACAGACAGGACAAAGAAATACTCTAAGGTAATAAATAGTCAGAAGTAAATGTATTCTTAAATATGCAAACCTTTGAATGGGCATACTGCAGCAACAGAAAAGCACCTGCAAAGTTTTTAGAAAGTGAACATTGCTGTAGCCCTATAAATGTCTACCTCCAAGAGTAAATTCTGGAGTGCAGTAAGAATATTAGACACAAACCCTCTTTTCAGAATACACAAATGAGTAACTGAGCACATCAAAGTTTACAGTTCTTAATATAGTCTTCAATATGCAGACAAAATGGGAGGCAGTTAGTCACAAAGAGATAAAAGTCTGGTGTGAAGAGTTCCCTTGGAAATAAAGCTTTTAAAGCCTGGCTCAAAATGTGGTCATGGCCAATGTTAGCAAAGAAAACAGCGTGAGCCCACGACATGGCACCTACACACTCAACAGCATCAGCTTACAAGATACTAAAAAGAAAAACTTCATCTTTGTTGGTTTAAGTAACACATAATGAATATAGTTTGGTGGTCTACCCAATAGTCAGCTTGATATATTTCAACAGAATGCTTAAGAATTCACACTGTAACTATAAATTTTCTTTGAAATCCAGGAATAAGAATTGTCTCTGGCTAATAAGATGAGTCTGTTAGAACAGCTGAATCTGAATTGTAAATGTTGATTAGTTTTCCTTTCTGTTGTAATAGCTACAGCTTCCACAAGATCAGGATAGTTCGCTGCTCTGTGCACTCCAAAAAAAGGATCACTGTATTTCAGGACAACTGTTCCATGACATTTTAAAATATACAAGTGGGAGGCAACAGCAGTGGAGGAGTTTAAAAATATTCCAGAATTATCTGAAGGGAACAAAAGTGCATACAAGCAGAAATATTTCTCAAAAAGTCCCCACAACTTCTTCCAGAGAGCACCAGCTGTTCCAGTGGTACAGGAAAGACTGATGACAACAGCAGTATAGTAGAAAATGCCATTAAAAAGTGCAAGTACAAAACTTGAGGAATCTAAAATTAGCTTTACAAACTGAATTCTTCAGTCAGCTCTAGTTTATATGATTTATGACATGTAAACCACACACAGGTGACTGCAAAATACAAGACTTCACATGCCTGCATCACAGATCAGTGGTGTCATTGAGGATCCAAGGAATATAATTACTATAGAATGTCAGTAATACTTAGGACCATTTATTTCCAATTATCTTGTCAAAGGCTACTGTTTTTCCAAAACATTTTTCCCAAACCATGCAGTGACACAAGCAGTGAAGATCCTTTAGAAAAATACTTTTACGTTTTCTATTAGAAGATTTCTATTTTCTCACCCTCCAAAACCTGATACAAATTAAAAGAAAGAAAACTTAATGAGTTATTAAAAACTTAAATCAGTAAAGACTGTTTTTGTTCTCAACTTACATAATGAAAAAGCATGATAATTATCTATTATTGCATCAAAACCCCAGTGACAAGCAGTCTTTCAGAGCAGCCCAGCAGGCCCTACAAAGGCAGGCTACTCCACTTCCTAAACAGAACCAACTTCTTTTTCTTAGTTTCCCTGTATTTGTGAGAACACACGCACTGGGCATGGTATCTGAAAGCAAAGGAAAGCAGATGGAAAGGTGAACTTCAGAACTCTTTTACACAAACACGTAAAGCAATCCTACTCTCTTAAAAAGGAAACAAATAATTTACCATTTGCCTTTTATAGCTATTTAGAAAAACTGGTTTCTTACTTGTGCCTCATTCTATGGCAAAGAACAAAAAATGGAAACTGAAGTTGCCACCTGAAAGAATGATTAAGGAGATCTGCCACTGCTGAGATAACATTCACGACAACACAGTAAACTGCAAGTCCTTCAATTAGCAAGGACTGTAAACATAACTGCATTTTTGACCAAATTTTCTTGACCCCTCATACCATGAGAGGTATTTCATATGGGAGATGAAAACTTCAAATAATTCAGTATAAAAGATCCAGTTCTTACTACAGCTATGTAACAGCCTCCTTTTATGACAACTTGCACTGTACTTGAGGAAGTGCATGATTTGAATCCTTTTAGTGACTGTAACATCACACTAAATATTTATACCAGACCAGCAAAAATTAACAGTGCTTACAGTCCTAAGACTGTCTTCCTGGATTCAGTGAAAAAGAATTGCAATGGCAAAACAAGGTGTTTCATTGCTCATGCAGTCAACCTGCCAGTGCTTGAAGTGCTGCCAAATGAAGATAATCAAGGGCTATTAAACACCAGCCTGGGTTCGCTACTTTTAGAGAGCACCGAACACAGTTAAAATAAGGCTGACTTTCACATTCTCAACTTTGTGGCTAATCAGATGAATCCATACAGGGTTTTGTTTTTTTTTTTTTTCCCCTTCAGACCTAAGATATTTATATCTTCAACAACAACAAAAAAGTATTAGTCCTTAGAATGTACTTTCGTGTCCATTTTTTTTTTTACATGCTGTTAGAAAATAATTTCTGAGTAGCAGCTGTATTATTATCGCTTGGAAGGAAGGGGAAAAGGGAAAAGAAAAGGAAGAAAAAAGGAAAAAAAGGAGGAAAGGAAAATGAAAGCAAGGTTAGGACAGCACAGCCTGATAGTCCACGTGGCAGCATGACCAACACTGTTTAGGTGGCAACAAAATAAAAGCAACATTTTCCAAGTATTTTACCTATTCTTGAGTAATAGATGTTTCTTTATATGGGACACCTTCTTAAGGTGCATATCTCCTCTATGCAAATGGAAGAAACTGTGTCTGGGTACTACAATGGAAAACACAGGAGAAAGCTATTCTATTAAATGTCCCAAAATACTTGACAGCATGTATGACACAGGAAAAGAACACATACTACCATAGTTATTCTTTATAGAGGACCCCCCTCTAAGCATGTAAATACATAATCTATTCTTGTCTACTCTTAGCTGAATGAACCCTATGTCACCTGTACTTTTGATTGCCAGGCTCAGTGCCTGAAGTTAGTTGGATTCACTGGATCATTTTTATGATCATCCATCTCTAAAATCAGATCAGTGGATGATTATGTGGGGGTTGTACTAGATGACCTTTAAAGGTCCATTCCAACCCAAACTCTTCTATGATTCCATGATATTCCAAACAGGGGAAACATAAGGGTGATCTGATCAACCCTGGTACCATACATACTGGATACAAGGGTCTTCATGATAGCTAAGCCTACGAATTTGAAGGCAGGTCATCTATACTCAGTCCCAACACGACGACGAGTGTGTTCTTAATTTATAAGCATAGTGTGGATCTCCAAATTTAATGCTTTTTTTAATACACCAAATAAATCCCACAGTTCTGTTTACCATACGTCCTGCACAGACAAATTAGTGATAAATGTCACAGATGAAGCAAACAGGGGACTCTGACATTTTATATTTTAGAAAGCCAAACCTGGGCCAAGAAATGAGCTAAGCAGTCAAAAAAATGAAATGCCAGAACATAGTAAAAGGCTCCACAATTCCTACAATAAAAAAAAATAGAAGGGCATCCAGAAATATATTGTTACTATTACAGAAAATTGAGTTGCACTGATCATAGAACAAACACCAATTGAAAGTTGGGTGTTGATAATTAATTACCTTAAACCAGCCAAAAAGATAGTACTTCCAAAGGAAAGAGCAGGTTTAATAATTGTACAATACTGACACATACTAAAACTTATGCATGCACACACTTCGCGAGCCTTGAAAAAGGACAAACCTACTTATCTAGTGCTTCACCAAACTCCACCATTCTCAACTATGTTGCTCAAAACTCCCACTATAGTAATAATATGAACCATAAAATATGAGAAGGATTTTTAATGGTGAGAAAGCTAAGATTCTTTAGAATCGTTAGGTAAATCTTAAAGAGTTCTTTAGATAAAACAAAACCAAAAGGAAACTTTATACTCCTAGCTGTCACTGCAATTGCTGACTGGTATAAAATAGTTTCCTTCCCCCAGTTTCTCCCTTTCACACTGATTTTATTCCATATATATTATAAAAAACCTCTCCTATTTCTCAAAATCTTTTCCACAAATTGAATTGGCAAAGAATTTAGTAGACCTGCCAGAATTCCTGTCTGAAGCTTGAGTAGGACAAATGCAAAAAAAGAAATGCAGCATTCACATTTTTTTCAACTTTATCTCCTTATTTTCTTAGCAAATGGTCAAAGTTTCCAAGTATTTATCATACCACTAAAAAAGCCCAATGAACCAACCAACCAACCCACCCTGTCAAAGCAAAGCAAAAATGACCTAACATCCCTGTCCAGTAATTTTGGTAGTGCTCTAATCAAACTTCCTTTTCACAGCCTCTTTGAACCCACAGGCTGCTATGCAGGCTGGTTTTATAGGACAACTTAGCAGCCAAGTTCCTGTAGTCTCCCCTTCTCTACACTGACAAATTTAACCAGGCAGGGGTAATTCTTTTTAGGCCTTCACCATCTCCAATGCATTGTTTCCATACACACCTGAAAAGTCTTACGTTTTCAAACTTCCTGAAGGCAGGAAGCTGACATTTTGGGCATTACTAAGCACTTAAATAATTAAATTTCACATCAGATTTTACAGGAAACGAGAACCTAAAACCACACACACA
The DNA here is from genome assembly GCA_025447955.1 of Psilopsiagon aurifrons. Taxonomy (NCBI): domain Eukaryota; kingdom Metazoa; phylum Chordata; class Aves; order Psittaciformes; family Psittacidae; genus Psilopsiagon; species Psilopsiagon aurifrons. Next base: position 31,273 of record JAOEHY010009237.1, read on the forward strand.
CAAATAAAACCACCAAGCAGAAAGAACAGTTTCTAGAACACTGCACACATGAAGCCTGACTTCTGATCAAACTGCCCTGTGCTCCAGAAAGACAAAGATTTATTAGAAATCAAGTACTGATGAATTAAAAAAAACTGTGTTCCATTTTACCCCAGATATGATCTCTTTCCATATCCCACCGAATAAAATTAAGTAAAATGGGTCATCACTACAATCTTAAATCATATAAAATGCAACTGGAATTCATATACAGGTTACTTGGAGACAAGGTTCTTAAGTGCTGTCAAACATTTTGTTGCAATGAGGCAGAAACAAAGTCAGCCCAACATTTACTAAGATATTTAATATCGGTTTGTGGTATACTGACAAGTGCATACACAATAAATATTAAGAAATTATAAATTCATTCACGCCATTAAAAACCCCACTGCTTTTTACTGTGTTAAATACTCTAATTCGGTGATTTGTGTGTTAACTATTTGTCTAAATCTGTTTCCGCATCTTAAGAAAATCTGTGTAGCTGGAAGCAAGAAGAATACTAAGTAAATGATGTTTTGCTGACATTTTCTGCTAGAAGGTACCAACACAGGAAATTTCCTAAGTTTATTAAAGTCTAAAGTGACTGATACAACCAAGAACATGTACGTCTAAACTGAACCTATTTGCGCATTTTACAATGCTCAAAAGTCATCTTAAACCAGTAATTTGTTCCAGGAGTTTCTCTTGCCTGTACATAACTGACAGAGGCAAAATTTTAGATGGTTGATATGATCTAACTTTTATCCATTAATCAGTTTTATTTTTCTCAGATGTACCAATTGCACTGACTGCATTACTGACAAAAAGGATTAATCTCTGTAACAAAAGAGCAGGGGAAGTATACAATGGATATTCTGAAAAGGTCATGGAACGTGTCGCAGTTAAGACTTGACATGCCTGAACTTAGAATCATAGAATAGTTAAGAGTTGGAGAAGACCTTAAGATCATCTAGTTCCAACCACCCTGCCATAGGCAGGGACACCTCACACTAAACTATGTCACCCAAGGCTCTGTCCAACCTCGTCTTGAACACCACCAAGGATGGAGCATTCACAACTTCCCTGGGCAACCCATTCCAGTGCCTCACCACCCTTACAGTAA
>JAOEHY010009238.1:0-17569 GCA_025447955.1 Psilopsiagon aurifrons
AAAAACTGTAAAGCTGCAAGCAAATAGGAGTTGAAAGAGGAGAAAGGCTGGTCATTAGGAGATTCAGAAAAGGAAGGCTATTGTGTTTGCCAGGTGAAAGAGTGGTAGGTAACTGTGCAACAGATCCCTACTCTGAAGGGTTAGAAGATTACCTGCACTGTGGTCCCTCCACTGTACCTCACCACCCTAGCATCCCATAGCAAATTCCGTGCTGACTGTCAAAACTGTAATGTGTGTACAAAGGCAACCTGCAAGGGTCCTGAGCTGTATTCAGGGGTTACCAGCTCTCTTTGCAGAGAATTCAGTACCATTGGGAGTTTCCAGCACTTCCGTCTTCTGTTGCAGTACTGTTGTTATTACAGATAGCAATATTGGTACCCAGTAACTCTTTGTGGCAGTTGCTGTTTCAGAGGATATTAAGCTTGCAGCTGAACAGTTCTTTGTCTAAGGCAGCACTTAATCTTTCACATGACAATATCCTTACAGCTATACCCATCTGGAGTCTGAGTCAAAATCAGATTCACTTCCTGTTAAAACTGCAGATTTGGAGATTTGCACTGTGTCAGCAGGGAAGAGGGGAGAAATTTTTGGTCCATAGATGAAGGAGGTATAGGTACAAAATACAGCTGGTTTTGGCTGGAATAGAGTTAATTTTCTTCATAGTAGTTAGAATGGGGCTATGTTTTGGGTTTGTGCCAAGAGCAGTGTTGATAATACAAGGATATTATTGTTATTGCTGAGCAGTGCTTACACAGAGTCGAGACCTTTTCTGTTTCTCACACCACCCTACCAGAGAGTAGGCTGGGGATGCACAAGAAGTTGTGAGGTGGCACAGACAGAACAGCTGACCCCAACTGGCCCAAAGGATATTGCAGACCATAGATGATGATATAAAGCTGGGGGAAGAAGAAAGAAGGGCAGGAGGCAGGGGATGGTTTTGGTGATGGCGTTTATTCTCCCAACTGTTATGCATAATGTAGCCCTGCTTTCCTGGGCATGGCTGAACACCTGCCCGCTGATGGGAAGCAGTGAGTGAGTTCCTTGTTCTGCTTTGCTTGTGTGTGCAGCTTTTGCACTACTTACTAAACTGTCTTAACTCAACCCAAGAGTTTTCTCACTTTTACTCTTCCAGTTCTCTCTCTCCCACTGGGGGGAGTGAGTGAGTGGCTGTGTGAAGCTGGGGCTGCCGTCTGGGGTTAAACCACAGCAAATGTCACCATTAAATCTTTGTCAGGGGATCTTAGGAGGTTTAACAATTTTACCACATAAAAAGAAAACCAAACAAGAGATTATGGACATTTATGTGAAAGCAAATGATACATGATTTTTGAGCATGCTGGAATTTGGGTAATGTTGTTCAGATGTCATCTTTTAAGTTCATTAGCTTTGTTCTACCCTCTGGTATTTTAATGTATTTTCTAAAACACTACTTGCTTTATATTTCTATCCTTGTGTTTCAAAGTGCTGTTTAGAACACCTTTAGTTCATATAATCATAGAATGGTTTAGGCTGGAAGGGGACCTTATAGATCATCTAGTTCCAACCCTCCTGCCATAGTCAGAGACACCTTCTTCTAGACCAGGTTACTTAAAGCCCAGTGCAACCTGGCCTTGACCACTGCCAGAGATGAGGCATTCACAACTTCTCTGGGCAAACTGTTCCAGTTCCTCACCACCGTCACAGTGAAGAAACCTTTGTATTATCTGTTGCTTGAGACCTGAGTATTAATATGATTTGGAGGATGAAATACAGGGTCACATATCTTCCATGCTGCTCGCTGTGGAGCTAGGAAATTACTAACTTGACACTTTCTGTTTGTCTTTGTGTTTTCAGTTGTGTGATGCTTCCTGCCAAATGGTGGTGAGTTATAGATTGGAACTGTTGGGGTTTTAATCTTTGATGCTACATGCTGTACGCAGAATTTTAAAAGGGCTCTGATCGTGTATTTCTGATGAGAATTTTGCTGTTCAAGTAGGGTCGTGCTGGACAGCCAGGACTCCCTGGCTATCCGCAGACCTCTAAGTTTCTCTCCAAATATTCTTTTTTTTTTAGTTTTTTCTTTCATTTTATTTATTTTTTTTTCTCTCTCTCATGCCTCATGATCCTTCAGTTGTACCCGCTCCCACTCCCCAAAACAGCCTGCTGGAAACCACTCTGATGTTCCTGGAAGGATACATCTGTGTTTGCTCCAGGCACAAAACTGTGGGGGTGCATATATGGGGTAGCAGTGAAAGATTGCAAACAGTTCCTGAGTATGAATAATTCCTTCTCCTCCCCTTTGTGGTTTCTTTTTTTCTAGCTTGATGATGTTCAGATTACTTAAAAACCCCCACAACATTTTACCTCCCAAAATACTAGATTTTATACTCCCGCTTGATCTCTTCACTCATGAATCCTGGTTTTTATCATTGTGGTTTTGTTGTCTATTTTAATTTCTATTAATGTGAAGAATTTAAATGGTGTAGCAAGGTCTTTTTAATTTTTTTTTTATGTGCCTGTATTTGGAGACAACATGCAAATGCAGTGCAAAAATACCTTCATATTTTTTAATTATTTGTCTTTTGCTGTGGACCCGCTGACCAAATAATATCCTCAGGCACTTAGACATCCTCATTATCACCATTAGGTTAAGTGCCAAGGACAAAATGTATATACTGTACCTTAAGTTTCTAATCAGAATGGCAGAGTTTAGATTGATATATTTTTCTTAATGACAAGCAGTTCAGTTCCTTGCATGAGGTACTTAATTGGCTCTTTATTGTCTATAGCCTTGGCAAAGCTTTGTGTTTATTTTTTTGGTTTTGAAAACTTCTTATCCTCTACTTTTAGTGTTTACCTCTTTTGTAAAGAAAATGCAAAAAAGGTCCACAAAATGCATGTTTTCTCTATTTTTCTTTTTTGTTGTTGGGGATTTTGATCTAAAAAGCATTTTTTTTTTCCAATGAAATGAAAAATCCCAGCAAAGAAAGCATCTATAAACAAATCTGAAACTCCAGCTGAGCTCTGAGTCATGACTCTACGTCATAATGAGAGAGAGAGGCCACTGGAGGTTACATGTGGGAGTGAAATTTAAGGAAAATTTCACTAGAGACTTTCCATTTGTTTGGCTGCTGATTTCACGGACTTCACAGCCACAGAGGTTAGAAACTTATAATTATCCTTTAGCACAATTAATTGTGGTTCCTGTGATCACTTGCTACCAGCAGCTCAGGCTTGGGAAAAAGTTCCTAAAATATTTAAAGACAAGAAAATCATGAGGATTTAGGAATATTGCATCTGAGCTTTTATCTGTTTGGAAGTGCTGGGGATCTGCTGTTTCACGGATTTGGCCTAGGGTGCCACATGAATAAGAGGGCTGAGATGTTTGTATACACAGAGTAACTGCAAAGCAAGCTATTTCATATTAAAATATGAACTGTACTGGCACACTTTATACCTAGATGTGGGATATGCTATGTTGGTTGTCTGAGAAAAATCTTGTAAGCAGGGGAACCTGCAGTCAGATGAACTGAACATGATCTAATGCTCCTGCAGAGCTGGGGAACTGAAGGCAGGTAAGGGTGTGTCAGTTAGTGAGCATGATCCCAGTTTAATACCTGAATGCCAGCTTTGTAACTGGCGGTTGCCAAAACCCCATCTGATTTCTTTGGGCAGAGGAGGAGGGTTTCAAGTGTTGAAGTGCCTGTTTGATGGAAGAGGTGACGCTGGGGAATCCAGTTCATTATGGACTCTGAGGGCAGGAAATTCCAGGGCTGCACTTTCACCTTTTGGAGTGAAGGCTTCTTTCCTTTCTAATCAAATTGAGGCTGTCCAGGTCTACTCCAAAATGTGGGCTCTATCCTTGAGAAGCTTATTCCTTGGGGGACATTAATTTTGGGGAGGAGGAGGTCTGACATCTCTTTTCTGGGAGATATAGTGGAAAGGTCATGAGCAAAATGGAGAAATGTATTTGTTTCCTCTGCCAGGTAGTCATTTGGTGTGTAAGCACTCATTTAGCATGGGTTTTTATTGATGGTGAAACTAGCTGTCCTGAGTTCAGCAGTAGCAGTCATTTTTCTCCTTCTTAGTAGCTGGTGCAGTGTTATCAGCCTGGGAACAGAGCTGATAACACCGATGTTTTCAGTTACTGCTCAATAATGTTTATTCTGACCAAGGACTTTCTGAGCCTCATGCTCTGCCAGGGAGGAGGGGAAGCCGGGAGGAAGCAGAGATGGGGCATCTGATCCAGATTGACCAAAGAGGTATTCCATACCACAGCACGTCATGCCCAGTATATAAACTGGGGGCAGTTACCTGGAAGGGTTAGATCACTGCTGGGCCAGGCTGGGTATCAGTCGGTGGGTGGTGAGCGGTGGTATTCTCTTCCCTTGTTATTTCCCTTATCATTATTATTATTGGTGGCAGCAGCAGTGATTTGTGTTATACCTTAGTTACTGGGCTGTTCTTGTCTCAACCCGTGGGAGTTACATTCTTTCGATTCTCCCCCCCATCTTCCTTGGAGTGTGGGGGAGAAAAGCTGGGAGACAGGAGGTAGTGAGGGAGCCGCTGCATGGATCTGGGTTGCCGTCTGGGCTTAAATTTGAAATGTGAAAGAAATTCTAGGAACTGGTGTGAAATAAACACTGTGTCATATTTTTACAAAGGTTTCAGTTTCCAGCATTATGATGTCCCATCTGGCCATACTTACAAAGTTTACAGACCCACTTTTATAAATTTAAACAAACACTATGCTCTTAAAATAATCCAGGGTAATGGATATCAGGGGTAGGATTAGCCAAGAATGGAAAGATTGCTATGATTTCTACAGTTACATAAACACCTGTTAAGTCGCTGTGAATCTCAGCAGGTCCCTGAGGCCTGGTGCATTGGGGGTGTTCCCATGGTGTATCAGGGCTGGGGCTGGCAGCTGGGGCTTATCCCAGTACCCCAGCCAGGAGCAGGGCAGGAAGGAGGGGGGTACCAGGGCAGCCCAGAATTCAACACATCCCAGGGAGTGGGGATGGGATAAGTCCAGACTGGGATGTTGGCCTGTGGGTGTGCCCACAGGCTTGGCAGGGCCCATGGCCTGACTGGGCATGGCTGCAGGGAGCTGCAGACCATCCCTGATGTGGCATTGCCAGGGCAGGAGCTTTGGGGACCTGATATCCTTTCCAACCCTAACTATTCTATGATTCAATATGGGGTCCTGGACCATGGGCAGGTTGGCTTTTTATAGATTTTTTTTTTCCTGTCAAATGGAAGATAAAGATATTTATTAAAATTCTGATGGAAAAAAAACCTGTCAAAAGAGAGGAACAGTGTTTATCCCACTTGTGGTACAGATTTTTTTTCTATATTAGCAGAAGATGAAAATATATAAGTCTGAGAAACATCAAAAATTCTTATACTTTTATAGTAATGGGGTGGTGACTATTGTTGAATAATTTAAATGTGCTAATAATGCTATTCACAAACTTTAAAAACAACTAAAAATTTAAAAATAATGTTTCCAAGCTATATTCCGTACTCATGCTGTAGTCACACAAGGTATTCACACTTACAAGGTATCTCACCATTCTGCATTCATCTTTAATCCCATTCCACCTGAAAGCTTCTTGGATAACATCCCTCCTTTACAAATGTGACCTGAAATCTTGCATCAAACTCGCAATCAACAAAAATAGGAACTAAGTGATATTACGTGCACTCTGTAGGTATAGGTTTGATAGTGTATTCTCAAAGTTACCGGAAAGCCTCTGTGTAATTTGTGTTGCTCAAAGAAAAAAATGTGCCCTGAATCATGCTACTGTTGAATGCCTTTGTGCTGCTTATGGAGGAGATAAAGATCTTATAGGTATGCAGTGATTACTTCCTTAGGCTTATATGTGAAGCTTCAGAAGAAAGAGCAATTCTTAACATAAATAAATAAGGAGCATTTTAAAGATCACTTTCTAAATTTGCCTGTCAGAACTCAAAGAACTGGATAGAATCATTAATTCAAAAGACTTTAGCACAGAACTGATGATAAAAGTTTTTCATTTTTTGTAGAAAATATACCCAAGAAGTAGAAAGCTTATCAAAGACCAAACCGAAAAGAAAAAATCAAAGCAAAACAAAAAAATCCAAATGCACAAGTTTATAGTGTGTAAAAAAATAAAACCAAAGCACACTTCTGTAGCCACACAGCATACAGAGAGGACTGTTGGAATGACTGTTTATCTGGAAACAAATTGGCCTTAGAGTGAGACAGAAGAGTCTCAAATAGAAAAATTCGCTTTCAGTGTTATGATTAGAAATTATAAGATGGTTTTCAGAAACAGTACTATGACCCATCATTCTTAAAGATTTTACAGAGGACACCTCAATGCTCTCAAGTTTCTAAGTCTGTATTAACAATGTTTGCAAGCTTAAATTTCAAATCTAGTCTTAGTCTGTTTTGCTACATTATTTGGAACTTATTCCTGTCGAGGAAGATATTGATAAAATTATAAACATAGCCTGGAAGAAAGCGAATTAAAACATGAAAATATTGTAAAGAGGAAGCACAAAAATCTTTCATTTTTTTTCAGCTGGAGGGATTTCCAAGGGGACTTACCAGCCAGAGCTGAATACTGTGCTGAAGTGGCTGAGCAATTCGCCATGGAGTCTTGTGAAGAGGAAGCTTTAATATGTCTGGAATTGTCTGCACAGATATGGCTGTAATAGAGACCCATGACATTGCTTCTAGAAGGCTCATTATATCATACACAAAAGATTGTACTAGATTGCCATAGTGATGTATATGGGTAGCACTAAGCTAGCAAAAATAACTATGAACGTAGAAAGCCACCTGTTATAAAAGTAGGTACGATTAAGGATAACACTGAAATCCTTTTTTATAACTCTGATTAGTGCTTTAATTCAGGGTTCTAATGAAGAGGATCCTTGGTTTTCCTGAAAATATTATATATTATGCTGCCAAGATAATCTGGACAAAATTATATAGCCAGTAATCAAATGCTGAGGAGCACTGTCTCCTAATTATGCCATTCACATAAAAGCCATTTTGAAAGATAAACTTGCTCAGCCTTATTAGTAACCTTGCCTTTCCATCTTCCCTGTTTCATGTCCATTTCTGACTATTCTTTACTTTGCAACAATTTCTTCTTCACAAGCTCATGGACAGAAATTAAAATGCAGTAGTTCTGTCATAAACACAAAACATTTTTTTTTTCCCATATCTTCATATGGAAGACTTGAGATGATAAATAGCAGCTTACTGCCTTCTATCACTAGGTGATAGGTAAATACACTTATGATCCCTATAGAAGCTTTACATGTACAACCCCCTGCTTACTCATTTGTTTTATGTCCTCTCTGATAATTGTGTATCACTAGTGACTATTGCCACACAAAAGCAGTCCAATACACATGGCAATAAGGTACAGTTTGTGAAAAATTAGCGAAAAAGTAGTCACAATTATGTAAAAGGATAGGAAAACAAGCAGCATATAGTAATCCTGAAGAACTTTGCTGCAAGCAGAGTTAGCATTGACTGATTATATGTAGCACAATCCAGGAAATGCCTGTGAGAAACAGAATTAATACTAGTATTAAAAAGTTATCTAACCTGCAGACAGCTACTGTAAACTGAACTGTAAGGTAAAGATGTAAATTCAAGCATTGTCTATACAGAAGTGCCTGTGTGTGATTGTACTTGAATTGTGAGCTCAAGTACTGCACATTTGTAGCAATAATCTTCAGATGGCAGGTGGCAGTCTAGTTCAGCTCTCCATTTCCTGTGTATTTTCTGTCCCTATGGTAAATTTTCAACAAGTGTCATGATTGCCTAGGACCTGGTTTATACATTAAACTGAAAAACAAAAAATTACAAGCTTTCAGGCAAATAGTCATAGTAATGTTGCAATTGCTGTGAAAGTATGGTATTTGTTTTCCAGTTCCACCTTGAACATGATCGTTACAATGAAATATTGCAGAGGAAATTTAACAATATGTGTGAATTTCAAAAGTTAATGCATAGCGTACCAGTGTCACTCCTCTTCTAGCTGATTATGTGATGGACATGTCTTCTGTCCTTAACCAGTGTTATCATCACTACTTTAAACTTCTCGCAGTTTGTGTCTACTTCTTGACTTACTCTCTATGAGAAAAATAATTAAATGTAGGAAAAAAAGAGGGTGTAAAAAGAGATGAAAGGACAAAGCATCTGACATAAAGACAAGGTGTTCTTTAGAAGCAGTTCTTTAAAAATTTTGATGAAAACTTAGGCTATGAAAATAATTGCAACATCCTTGTATGACCATGTTTTAAAAAAGAACCTCAGTGCAATAATATGGATTAGTACAATTTACCAAGAGGCCTTTTTGATTTACTGCAGAATTGAATTTAGACTGTTTTAGGAAATGGCTCCAAATTTTAAATATTATTTTCTATTTATACCAGTTACAATCAAAAGCTAGATTTGCAGCACCATGATAGAATGCTGGGAATCTCACAAAATTTCAGTCCTTTGGTTAAGTATCACTTCCACATAATGTTGCTGTGCAGTTTTACACTTCATAATCAGTTTATCATGATTAACCTAAAAAGAAAAGTTTGAAGGGAGTCATCCCTCACAACACTCCCCATTTAAGTAGTTAGAGGAAACAATTTTAAAAGCTAGTTTTAAAACATCTGTTCTTCCAATATATTCAAATCCTAAGATTGTAATTTGATCCTTCATTGTCTTTAACAGTAAAGGATTATGAGGACACAAATATGGTTTGGCAGTAAGAACGAAGCATCTAGAAATACCTTGTCTTTTATTCACCATTGTCTATAGAAATCACAACATTCAGACACAGTAACACAGGGCATTTCTATATCATGAATGAATTCTGCTGAGGTTGAATTCTTTTTCCAACTTCTGGCTCAAAATTACCAAATTTTGTGAAATCTAGTTATTTTTCACAGCAAGTCTGTGAAATGATTGTTTATGCTTTGCAGACAGCATTACTAGCCTACCTGGAGGTTTTATCTGAAACTGTAAATTTCATGGAACTTTTACAGATGTACAGTGAGTTTAATTTTATTTTTAATATTAATTACTGCAGTAAGTAAAGATCATCTCTTGTTTTCCAACCTGAAATTTCCTTCAGTTTGTAGCATTTCAATGGATTTGGAGAAGTCATGGTGTTGCAACTGAATCGACCTTTCTGTCTGTCTAGCTATCTATCCACCTATCACAGCTTACTGTGGCGGCAAGTTTTGAAAGACTGACAAAAAAGGACAGTTTTAAACTCATCTTTACTAAATTATTAAAAGCATTCTTGCTAGGATTTAATTCTTACGTGTCATCATCATTACCTATACAAAACTGTTAGCATTTTCTAATGCTGTGGGTATAATGGGAATGATTTTGAGGCTGTTCAGCCTGGAGAAGAGAAGGCTGCGTGGAGACCTCATAGAAGCCTTCCAATATCTGAAGGGGCCCTATAGGGATGCTGGGGAGCCACTCTTCATTAGGGACTGTAGTGAGAGGACAAGGAGTAATGGGTTCAAACTTAAACAGGGGAAGTTTGGATTGGGTGGTGAGGCACTGGAATGGGTTGCCCAGGGAACTTGTGAATGCTCCATTGCTGGCGGTGTTCAAGGTGGGGCTGGGCAGAGCCTTGGATGGCATGGTTTAGTGGGAGGTGTCCCTGCGCATGGCAGGGGGGTTGGAACTAGACGATCTTCAGGTCCTTTCCAACCTTAACTATTCTATGATTCTATGCTATAGAGACAGCACCGATGGCTGTGGTCCTTGTTCATAGTCACCACAGTCAAGGTGATCAGGCTTGAGAGCTCCTCAGTGTGAGAAGTCAATCAAGATGGGCTTGTGCGGCTGGAGCTCAGAAAACAAGCACCGATTAATGTAATCGGAGTGTTGACAATTTAGTGTAACATAAGTGCACCTTATATAGATAATTTCAAGACGCTCAAATATTCAGTAGTATCTGATTGGTTAATGTCTCTTAGCTACATGTAAGTAACAATTTAATGATTGGTTAACCATTACGACATATGTTCCAAGCTTGTTTCAAGCTTGCAGTTATCTTTCAAGGTTACAGTTATCAGTTCCTTCTTGTCTGTCTTCCTCAGCAACTTTCTGTGCCAACTTGGTCAGATTTCCTGCACGTACGTGTCCTTTAGTAACCTCCAAGCAAGGCCACAAAGCCTTTGGTTCACTACTCCAGGATTGTCAAGTAGCTGTCTGGATAACTGTCTGGATTGCTCACATGTCCGTTTTCATCCAGGTACATTCCCACAAATCCCCCTTCTTGGTTTTGAGCAATCCAGAGATGATTCACAGCACAAGATAGCATGCCAATAATACACTTCCATAAACAGCAAACAATGAAAACAATAGCAATCAATGTTATTATAATTGTTAAACCTTGCCTGACTAACGTTCCTAGCCAACCACTAATACCCCAACTTTGTAGTAGTCTCTGAAACCAGTCCCATTCTGAGGATACTTGCAGCTTTTGCACTCCATTTTTCAGAACTTGAACGCTTTTGTGTACAGATTCAGAATGGTCAGAGAGATTCATACAACACATTCCCCCAAAATCTTCACAACCGTGACCTTGGGCTAACAATAAAAAATCAATTGCTGCTCTATTCTGTAGAGTAACATGTCTTATGCTGTTTACATCTAGTAAGAGACCACTTAAGGCTTCAGAAGTAGCATTAGTTTGCTTTGCTAGCCAGCAACCTAGTTTATCTAAAGTGGTTAATGCATGAGCAGTCCCAACTGAAGGAGCAAGACTTGCAAAGAATTGTTCCACTGCGTTCCAAAATTTAACGTTATCATCACAAGAACTGGTGAAGGCATGTGAACTTCCCTTTACACGGTGATTGTATTTACGCCTGATTTGTAAAATTTGCAATTGTTTTGGCATTAGTAAAGTTAGTATTCCCAAACTACAAGGTCCCGCTTTTATATGAGAAGGAATCCCTGGCCAGGCACGATTCCCACATATAAAAAAGTAACCATTAGGTAACCTAACAGGCTGATTAAAAGCATTAGATACATTACATGAGGTATAATTGCACCAAGATCTATGGCTAGTATATACTGTCAGGGTAGCATTAACCTACCACACCCATGTGTAAATCAGAACTGGATAATGTTAAAACATTTAAGACAAACAAAACTTTGTTGTTTGGTGCATTTGGGGTCTCCCCTATCATTCCCCCTTTTTATTTTACTAGCATGTTTTTTACAGTTTGCCATATCCGCTCTATCACTGCTTGACCTGTGTAATTAACATAACAACCCATTACTCCAGGAAGCATTATTGCAGTAAGATCAGTCTGATTTGAAGTCACAGCACACATAATAGAAAATCCTTGCATTCCTCTTTTCTTGTTTTATGTATAATACCTGCTTTAGATGACCCTACTTGAGCAGGGATTTGGGCTAGAACATATCTCCAGCATTGCCAAACACAGGCTGCTTGGCCTGCCCTTCTCTCCTGGGTAGCTCTCTGATAACAGGGGAGGCCATCCCTCACATCAAGGTCTGGCATGGCATGTGTCCCCACCACTCAACGCCTGCTGGGTTGCAGCCAGCAGCAGAGCTAAATGTCCTTCTTGGTGGCAAACACAGAGGCCAATCCAGTCTTGCCCTTGCCTGTGGTAAGAAGCATTTGGCCAACCTCAGTCCTTGCATCTCATCAATGCAGAGTTTCACCTGCTTCATCTAGTAACAAGTTGCTGCTATGGCAAAGCACATACAGATTCCCATTAGCAGCATGTATACTACAGGGTGCATCAGCATGTTGAAGATGCTAGTGGCAGTGAGGGACCAGCCAAAGAAATTTCTTACCAGTGGAGTTCTTAATTTGTTCCATTATCTGCTTTATAACACTGTCATAACTCTTTCTAGCTTTTGCCTTAGCATTTTCTAACAGTTGGTGCAAATTTGCAGGCTCTAACATCTGTTTTACAAGTGACAAATCCATACAATACAAGGTGTAGATTCTTATTAGCAACAGGCTAGTAAGTACAGGTGGGTTTATACACAAAGTCACAGCCTCTGATAATAGCTACTTTACAAGCACACATATTCAGGCTGTTACTTTTCAGTTGCCCCCAAGTGATGTTTTGCAATCATTCATTTTTCTCTTCCTCTATCTGGTTCTGCTTGGGGTATTCACGGTCAGCTCTTATAGCTGAGGCATCAGGTTCTTCCACTTGTCTGTCCAGCTCATAGTGAGGCTTGACAAATTTTGCAAGAAGCCACCATGAACCTGCAGGTAGGAGGACACAAATATACTCCCTCCCCCAGGTTATCAGTTGAATTAAGACAGGTTAAAGTGATTCCTTAAAGCAGAAGTATTCCGATAAACAAGGAATGTGAAGCAGCTGCAGAAGCAAACTGCACGGTGTTAACAGCCAAGGAGTTTGCTGTGTCATTAACCATTTTTTTCTATTTTTTTTTTTTTTCTCTTTCTCTGCCACCCTGATGCTATTTGGGTGGTGGCTGGGTTGCAGGCATCTTTAGCCTTTGTTTGTGGTGCCTCTACAAACTGCCCCAATACTTCAGTAAATCAAGAGGTGTTTTAACTCTAGCAAATAACATTTTTAAGTCACCCCACTTTGCACAGCTACAAATGGCTGCCTGCTCGGCAGCAGCTACACCTGCCAGCCCCCGAGCATCAGCCATAAATACCTGCCGGCAGCAGCACGTTTGCATTAACCCTTTCTTGCCCAAAATGTTAGTCTGCTACCCATTAAAAACTTTTACGTGAGCCCAACAACAAACAAATACACAGAACATTGTCTGCCCTCAACACACACACATGCATGCCTGGGATCCCACAAACACACTCATTGCAGTGCTAGGTGGAAGGCTCAATTTCAGCAGGTGTCCCCGCAGAGGCTCTGCCTCCCTCACATCGCATGAGGCTTGGGCTTTTATACTGACCAAAATGCACACTCATTCCAATGCAGGTGGCCAGCCTACATCAAAAGAAGTGGACAGCAGTATCTATAAGGGTCTGCAAGGGTCAGTAGAAACATGTATATATTTGCCAACCTCTAGTACATATGCGCCACAGAATGACTATATAAAATGAGTTGTGTATCACCGTTCACCTAAGAGTGTACAAGAGACCTTCCCATGAAGGGTTTTGATCCTGCACATACACCACCAGGAAAGCACAAAATACATCTGCATCCCCCACCCATCTCATTTTCCCTTTACAACTGCCCATTTATCATGAGGATGTGGGGGATATAAATCAGGCTCCTTTTCCAGAAGTGTCTGTAATTTTTCATCTAACAATTCTGTCCATTTGTCCCACCCTTGAAGATCTTTTGGATGGGGCGTCAGGGGGGCGGACTATTCTTTGGCTGCATTCTCATCATCAGTTATTGGAAGAGACCACCCCTCCTCTTGTGAGGTGTTCCCGGCACTGGTGGTGTGGCGCCTCCGACAAGATAGTGACAGTTCGCGATGTCGGTGACAAAGGAATTTTTGGATTTTCAAAGAGTGGCTTTGATGTAGAGTCCAGACCACTCTCGGGTTTTAGTGCAGCAAAGGCAGAAGCAGCTGCAACTCGTTCACCTTTCATCTCTGTTAAGGTTTCGTGGATCAGCAACCACAGAGTTGCTAAGCTTTCTTCTTCTTTGGACCCTTTGCTAATGTCCTCCCACATAGCTTGTCCTTTGGCATCCCATGTATTCACTGCAAAAACAGTGCCGACACCGGGGAGTAAGTTCCTATCTTTAGCTCACTGTAGGAGCTGTTTAAGCATATCAACATCATAATGAATACCTCTCTTAGAGAGAATATTTTGGAGGAGTTTAACTACTGCTTCTTCTTCCTTTGAGAGTGTAGACCCCATCTCCTCCCCGACCGCTCAACTGATCAGGGTGAGATTCCACGTCGACGTTTTTCCTGCTTCCCACCGTGAGGATAAATGTCTCACCAGTGAGTCTTCCCACCGACAAGGATAAATGTCTTGCCGGTGAGGATATCTTCTTCTTGCTTTTTAGCAAGGCTTCTTGCCAGGGCAGCAAGGATATTCGGTCAGCTTTCCCACTCCCTCCAGTTCCTGCTGTTTTATCACTCCAGGAAGCAACAAAGAGAGGGTCCTTGTTCAGGCACCATTTGCAGTGGGAGCTCGGGCAACACATAACGATTAATGTAATCGGAGTGTTGACAATTTAGTGTAACATAAGTGCACCTTATATAGATAATTTCAAGACGCTCAAATATTCAGTAGTATCTGATTGGTTAATGTCTCTTAGCTACATGTAAGTAACAATTTAATGATTGGTTAACCATTACGACATATGTTCCAAGCTTGTTTCAAGCTTGCAGTTATCTTTCAAGGTTACAGTTATCAGTTCCTTCTTGTCTGTCTTCCTCAGCAACTTTCTGTGCCAACTTGGTCAGATTTCCTGCACGTACGTGTCCTTTAGTAACCTCCAAGCAAGGCCACAAAGCCTTTGGTTCACTACTCCAGGATTGTCAAGTAGCTGTCTGGATAACTGTTTGGATTGCTCACATGTCCGTGTTCATCCAGGTACATTTCCACAGGCTTGTCTTCCGGTTTTCTGAAATTGATGATGGATGTTTTAATGCTATTGTCATGCTCCCCTCCCCAAAAGGAATATTTATGCTGCTCTGTGTACTGCTTATCCTTTTTCTCTTCCATCTTGCTAAACATTATTCTAACATTTTCAGCAGGATGTACTCGCATTGCTTACATGCTCATGCAAAATTTTGTCTGGCTATGTCATCACACTACTGTAAAATGCTGACATACTGATTTTAGCTACACCACTTTAGTTTGCTTACTGTCAGGTCCAAGGCAAGTTGATATATTAGTTATATCCCAATAAGAACATTTCTAATTGACATGTTTCACTAACCTCTGCATTGGCTACAATGAGAGGGTCTGTCTGTAGGTTAAAGCCACAGTTTGCATTTAGAGTGTAAATGTAAACTACTTGGCAATGACAGTTCTATTTTGAAAAGTTTATGGAGTCTTCCTACTTTACTATCCAGCACAGCATAAGAAACAGAATTCTTTGATGTTTTTTGCTGCTGCTAGTCCTTCTTTCTTCACTGATGTGCTAGCTTTTGATATCTTGTATCAGACTAAACATTTTTCTTAAGAAAAACTCTCTCTTTTAGTGAAGAAGTTCTGTCTGGCTTGATAGTCTCCTTTCTCTTCTGAATGCCAGCATTTTTTTTACTCTCTATATAATCATTATGATATTTCACAGAGGTTGTTCAGATTTTTGAAAATAACCATGGTATAACTGTTCGTTTTCTTTGTACTTCCCTAACCATTAGAGAATTCGTTAAAGAACTTTCAGTTTCTGAGGAAATACTCTGTCTGTTTTAATGTTGTGCTCCTATATATCTGAGTAAGAATCTGTTCATGGAATCCAATGGCTTCTATAAATTCATAACTGTTAACGGATGGCAAATAATAAAAATATGTATTCTAGAATGCTAATATAAAAGAAGCTAAAACGTGAATTATTGAAATGCTTTCAATAATTGTTTATGCCTGTGTGGGAAGATGTATTGTGGGTGCATAAAGTGTTCTACAAATAAGCTTGGGCAATGTTGTTGATACTTAAGACAGATTCTTGTGTACTATTCTGACTATCGATATGTATTTGCATAGTGTAATGGCAGAGTCTGTCAGTTGATAGCCACAACAGTTTATGTAGCAATCAGCATGCAGCCAGAAGAACCCAGGTGTTGAAGTTACTTTCCCTGGCTGAACTACCGTATTTTTAATTTCCCTCTTATTAATACCGCTATTATTATAATTAATTCTTATTGTAATTGTTATTATAATTAAAGATAACCTTGTAAGACTGTATAAAATTATGAACCTTGCTCAAAAATCATCCAAACATTTTACATTTCAAAGTGTAAAATTTTAAGTTGATGCAAGTCTTGCATCCTCTAACTGTCTCTCCTAATAGAGGCTTTCTTTTGTTTTCTCCATGTCTTTGCAGTCAGGACAAGGAGGTTTCTAATGATGCAACAACTAAGAGAAGAAAATAATAACACAAAAAATGGCCTTCAGAAATAGTAGGTAAAAGAATTAGTACTGCTTCTGGGACTGAACTTGATCAAAAATACGGCAAAAAATTAGTGCAAAATCATCTAAGCCTCAACAGTACTCCCCCTGTGAGATGTTACCTAATTTATTTTTTCAATCAGATTAATTCACTTTGGAAATAAATCTACCAGAAAAGTTTTAAGTTGGAGATATTTTCCAAACCTGGAGTATTAAAAAAAAAATAGGAGTTTGCAAAAAAATACATAGTCAGGGAATTAGTCATAAGATTTTAAAAGGAAGTTAAAGTTTTTATATAGTCTCACTCTTTGTTCATTTGAAGATCAGCAGAGTCTTCAAGATAAAACAGTCTGCCTGAATTCTCTGATGCCCTGGTCTAAGACAGAAAAAGCAGATCTGAAATAGAGTTTCTCAGTTTCCTGTAAGTTATGCCAAGCTCTTCTTGCTTTCTTTCACCTACCTATGTCTGACCCACACATATAACTCTGGAATGAGACTGATGTGAGAATATACTTGGGGAAATGCTGAAACCTCACCCAGGCTGTTGTAGTAGGACATGATTTATAAAACATGGAAATACTTCTTTATTTTTTTTTTTTTCTTTTTCAGAAAAAGAGAAAAAGATTTCTGACAGAAGAGAGGAAAGGAGGAATGGTTCCTCCCAAGGAACTATAAGCAAATGATTTTGCAATGGTTTTCTGTGTGAAAGTGTAGGTCATCCACTGTATTCTGCTACTGTAACAGAAGTGCCATTTTGAGACTGGAGCAAGGACAATGTTTGCGTTGCAGTCCTTCATATTGTTATAGTAAGAATCTATTTTTTTGCTTCTTATGTTTTGTGTCTGCAAAAGATTATATTTCCTCATCCAGCAGAAATTAATGTGCTGAACTATTTCAAATTCCAGGTAATTTATTTTTGTAGAAATAAAATAGCCCGATAAGAAAAACAGTCTAACATCATGTTCTTTAAATTAGTTAAGGGCTAGTAAGGATGTTTTAAAGTTAGTACACTATCTAACAATTTGTTTTGTGGGAACAATGCTCCCGGCAGTATGTCTCATTATAAGCAGGACATGATATGCAACCTGTATCTAAAAGAAACCTGCCTTTCAGTGAATATAGCTTGTTTAATCAGATTTGTTCTTTCTGCTTTACTCTTTTTTTGTTTTCTTGATGGTTTTGGGTTTTTTTTCTGTTATCTGTGGTTCATATGCAGCAATACTCAGTTATTTAACTTCATCAACCAGTATTACTGTTTTTACTATACAATAGTATATGAGTAAATGATCATAAATTGTTAGGAATTTTGATATATTATCTCCATAGACTTCCAATACTGCTAAAGTTAACAAGAAGAAAGGAGAAATACTTAAAACAAGCTCAGGACAAAGACTATCCTCATCACCCCCATGGAAGCAGGATTAACCCCAAAATCATAGAATCATAGAATCATAGAATAGTTAGGGTTGGAAAGGACCTTAAGATCATCTAGTTCCAACCCCCCTGCC
>JAOEHY010009239.1:21789-40222 GCA_025447955.1 Psilopsiagon aurifrons
TGCAAGGTCCTACACCTGGGTCGGAGCAATCCCAGGCACAGCTCCAGGTTGGGCAGAGAAGAGACTGAGAGCAGCCCAAGGAGAAGGACTTGGGGGTGTTGGTCGATGGAAAAATGAACATGAGCCTGCAGTATGCTCTTGCAGCCCAAAAAGCCAACCGCATCCTGGGCTGCATCAAAAGCAGCGTGCCCAGCAGGTCGAGGGAGGTGATCCTGCCCCTCTACTCTGCTCTGTGAGACCTCATTTGGAGCATTGTGTGCAGTTCTGGTGTCCTCAACATGAAAAGGACATGGAACTGTTGGAACAAGTCCAGAGGAGGCCAAGGGGATGATCGTGGGACTGGAGCACCTTCCGTATGAAGATAGGATGAGGAAGTTGGGGCTGTTGAGCCTGGAGAGGAGAAGGCTGTGTGGAGACCTCAGAGCAGCCTTCCAGCATCTGAAGGGGGCCTACAGGGATGCTGGGGAGGGACTCCTCAGTATGGACTGTAGTGAGAGGACAAGGAGTAATGGGTTTAAACTTAAACAGGGGAGGTTTAGATTGGATATGAGGAAGAAATTCTTTACTGTAAGGGTGGAGAGGCACTGGAATGGGTTTCCCAGGGAAGTTGTGAACGCTCCACCACTGGCAGTGTTTAAGGCCAGGTTGGACATAGCCTTGGGTGGGATGGTTTAGTGTGAGGTGTCCCTGCCCATGGCAGGGGGTTTGGAACTGGATGATCTTAAGGTCCTTTCCAAACCTATCTATTCTATGATTCTGTGATTCTATGATTGTAGCCTCTGAGGCTTATGCACCTTGAAAAGTGATTATATACTCCTCCAAATCAGGCCTAGTCCCCAAATGGTACAAGAATTACATTATCTTGTAACCCGTATTATCATAGAATCCCAGCCTGGTTTGTGTTGGAAGCGACATTAAAGCTCATCCAGTTCCAACCCCCTGCCATGGGCAGGGACACCTTCCACTAGAGCAAGTTGTACCAAGCTCCATCCAGCCTGGCCTTTAACACTGCCAGGGATGGGGCACCCACAGCTTCTCTGGGCACCCTGTGCCAGGGATGGAGGACAGAGGGAAGAACCATAGCATCACTACTTCAACAGATGTAACTCAAATGAACACAATATAGGCTGTGAATAAAACCAACAGTAGAAAGATAGTGACTGGGAGGTGCACACTAAACTTCAGCTCACTATGGAAATCAGTAAAGAACCTCTTGTTGGTTTTAAAGAAAGCATAAAGATGGCATAAAGAAGGGAAAGCAAGTGTCCTGTGTGGGTCTGGAACATGTGTGATTGAACCTAGCCAAGAGCAGGTCAGAGGCTCACCGGTCAAGTTCTGCCTAAGATATGTAAGCCAGTATCTGGTCTGTGGCCCCGCCTTGGGCACCATACCTGTCCCAATTAGACATCTGGCTCTGGTTGGCTTCCATCAGTAAAATATCATCAATCTCATCCTCAATCCGGAATGGATGCTGAGACACTGGTTCATCCTCGGGGCAGGAATACTGACTCATATAAGGATGCTGCAGACCCATCTCAGCTGTTAATCGATCCATAGGGTTAAATGTCAGTATTTTCTCCAGAAAATCAATAGCTGTGAAGCAAAGAGAAACAAGCTCACTAATTCCTCAAAAGCAATACCAGATTTCTTTTCAGGATAAGCATTTTGAATCTCCAATAACAAATCTCTTTGAAGTAGGGAAGGAATTAAAGGTTCCATGCTGTGTGCATCTAAACCAGGCACTTCTGTCCTTGCAGCATGCATCTTATCTGCCCAGGAGCAGTCTTCTTGGAGTGGAGCAATCCCACAGCCTGCAGGTGTCATTTTATCTAGCTAGGCAGAAGAAATGACTGAGAACATCACACCTCCACAGCGCAGCATGTACATGCTATACCCTGTCCTGTGATCCTGGGCTAGAACACTGAGCTCAAGGTCAAAAGACCTTTGCATGGTGTCAGGTTTAATTCTGTGCTCTCATATCCCTTTGACAAGCACACTGTATTTCAGACAACCGATTTCACATCTTGTGCAGCTGAAGTGGGATTAGATTTAAAGTGCAATTTTAGAAAGTCTTCAGCATGACCGACACTATGAAATTATTTCACCCTTTAATATTTAAGGAAGTCCAAGTGCTTAAAATTACTTTAGAAAGACTGTGGAGCATGAACTCTTTTTACAATGATGAAGGAGGAAGTTAAGTGAAATTGAAATTACTAGAATTACATCTAAATATAGAGGGTTTGTTGTGATTTCTTTGATGATACCTTTTACTGAGCTCATGTGGAAAGATCAAATCCTGTCATTAAAGAGGCTATTCAGTTGATTCTTGGTGAATGGAAAAGAACCTTTAGAGTTCAGATAATACAAATAGGAAAATGCTTTTCCTCAATTGCAACTGTGGATTGTACCTTCAGAAATAGCCTCATTGAAGGTGTAAGCGTGAATGGGACAGTTTCTTCAAGGACAAAAACTGCCCAGCAGAAAGGCCAGGCCATACTTGTTGCCTCAGTGCTTAAACATTAACCAATATCCAATTGTCTCTCACGAGATTATCTCATTGCCTGGGCTAATTAAGTAGGAAGGAATCAAAAGCTTCATAAGGTCACCGACTGTGGGCAGGAAGCATGGAGGAACGATATATTACAATGTATTACGGGTCAGAGAGGAAGGAAAATATCAATGAATTACATAAAGGGCCCAGGTGACCTTTCTTCCCACAGTAACAACAGGGAATAAATCTATCCCTGCTTGCTAGAGGTCGACGCGGGTAACCCAGGCCAATAACTATCACATTGCCAAGCCTTGGTACACGTCTTATAACTAGGAATTATGCCAATGAACATAAGCCAAGCAGGGTCTTGACGTCTTCCCAAAAGCAGGCCAGGTCCACTACCCCGGTTTAAGCCCTGGAAGGAGGTCAGAAGAGCGGCTGTGCCCTTATCCACACTGCTCAACTCTGGCTGCCACCCTGCAAGCTCTCACTTGCCTGCAAAGCTGCTCCAGGTGAACATTCAGGTCTGGAAGCCTGTGGTTTGCAGCCTCCCCACAACACCACCACTGATTTCTACTTTTTTAAGCTTTAGCCAAAGGAGGAAAGGGGCTAAAGGGGTGCTCAAGCACTGCAGGCTGTGACAGCCTGACGTGGGTGATGTCCAAGCCTTGAAGCACTTGGATGCTTCTGCTTGTAGCAACCATCTTACTGAGTTCAGATATTTGTGAAGTGCCTGAATTTATTTTCTTGTATTATACAATTGCATTCATGCAAAAAGAACAGCAAGAAAATTAACAGGGCTTGAAAATAACCTCTGAAGTGAAGCTTCACAGCTGAAAAAAAGGCACAGGAAGGTGTGCCTTTGAAAGTGTCTTGGAATTGTCTTGGAAGACTATTTCACCTTTATTTCTAGAAGAGCTACCTGCAAGAAAGCTACTGCATCACCATTGCTGTCCTGCAGCCATATCTTCCCTACTTGGATGACAAGCAGGACCCTGGTGGAGACAGCAGTGGAGCCATGCACTGTAACTCCCTAGATATCTGAACACTGTTCATCAGTGTTAATGCACTTGGCTTTAGAGAATTCCTGTGACCTTCTGGGGAAACAGGTCTGCCGAAGCCAGCAGGCATTGCAGTACCTTCACTGTCCACTTCGGGAAGCAGCTTACGCAGTGGCTTTCTCACTTCCCAGGTGCTGTTGATGAACGTGGGCATCACTTTGAGCAGCTCCTCTTTGTCCTCCTCATGGATAACTGGAATTGTCTCCAGAATAAGCTGCATCTGTTCCAGCTCGTGACCCCCTAAAAGGGCAGAAAACAGGCATAGAGGTAAGACAGAAGTTAAACTGTGTGTGCATGTGTGTGGTATTACCACCCTGAAATGAGCCATGTCACTGCAATGCTGCATCTCCGAGTGCATCTCTGCACTGATGCTTTCCAGCATCAGCCACTACTATAAACACAAGGAAAACATCCTCACCAACTTCTCATGAACCAGGTGCAGTAATATCCCCAGGTCACTTTCCTGCTCCTCTGTTCCCATCCTTCTCGTGCATGAGAGCTCACCTTTGTTTCTCCCTCTACAGAGCAGCACATGGAGCAACTGCTCAGCTGCGTCCAAGGTAGAGCTTCAGGTGAGATGCCTCCATCTACACACACACAGGCCATTCAGCCCACAGAGCCCCCATACCTCCTCTCCTATTCACCCTGGTGGGACAGCAAGGTCACCTGATTTTAAGGGCTTTAGAGTTAACCTAGACAATTTGCCCCTTATCACCGTGAGGCTGTCAGGCAGAGCAGAAACTGTACCCAAACAAAATCACATGGGTGGGAGCTATTATCCATTGCTGGGCTCCATCCTGTGTGACAGGAGGAGATGAATATTCACTCTAACAACAGCCTCAAAACTGACAACTTCACCTCTAGTCTGCTCTGGGGAGACCCCCCTGCACTCCTGGTCCAGCTCTGAATGCAAGTGCAACATCTGGGAGAGGAGAAGGCCCTGATTGTGACAATCCCCACAACTGCTATGAACAATTGTGTATTTTTCATCCTTTTCCTTCAAGACATATTTAACCACAGCTACGAGTCAGTGAGAGGAAAAAGCAGCATTGTCAGTGGAGCAGAGCAAACCACCTCATTAATGAAAGTTAATCCCATTCTTTGATGCACTACTGGATGTGACCGACAGCTCAGAGGCTGATTTCCATCCTTCTGTGTGTACAGAGAAGCAGCCTGGCAGAAATACCAAGTCACACTATTGATTTTGTGTCTGCCAGAAATGCCGGTTATAAATACTCTGTCATTAGAAGCACGACTATCCATTAAGACATCAAGCTGGCTGGTGTGGACAAACCAATGTGGTTTTTTGAGCTACCAAGACCCTGCTCTCCCAAGTCATTGATTTCAGGTGGCTTCACTGGCGAGCAGCACCTGGATGATCCGCAGCAAGAAAAGTGAACCTCATTTATGGCACAGCACTTGTAACCAGTCTGCAGGGAGGGTGGAGAGCACAACCTATAGGGGCTGGTGCAGACCATTGCTGGCTTCACACCCTCAGGAGACTCTCTGCTTTGAAGGTCCCTGGCACCTCTCAGGGGCTGCCCTCCCCAGCCCAGAGCTCCCTCTGGGTCTGCAGGCTTCCAGACTCACATCCATGGAGCTGACCCCAAACCACACAACCCAGGCCAAAGGTATGGCCAAATGTCAAGGTTGGAAAAGGGTCTCCATCTGTCTGTCGTGGCCTCATCACTCCAACAAGTTTTGGCTCAGTGCAGTTGTGTGCAACCCAAACAGCAGAGCTCCAAAGCCAGGACATGGCAATGAACTTAGACAACACCAAAGCAACACTGACATATTTTGAGCAACCTACTTTAGTGGAAGGTGTCCCTGCCCATGACAGGGGGTTGGAATTGGATGAACTTTAAAGTCCCTTCCATACCAAACCAGTCTGGGATTCTATGACATTAGCAGAGCTGGTCACCATTGCACCACACATCCACCCACAACAAAGCCTCAGAAGAAGACAGAGCAGTAGGAAAGGCAAAAAATCAGTCGTGGGCAAATTCAGGTGAGATGCCTCCATCTACACACACACAGGCCATGCATCCCACAGAGCCCCCATACCTCCTCTCCTATTCACCCTGGTGGGACAGCAGGGTCACCTGATTTTAAGGGCTTAAGAGTTAACCTAGACAAGTTGCCCCTTATCACCGTGAGGCTGTCAGGCAGAGCAGAAACTGTACCCAAACAAAATCACATCTCACCCTCCCAGAAAAACAGTTGTGGGCAAATTAGTTAGCTTTCCTGTAGAAGAACTAATTTTAGGTCATTTACAGCATGGCTCCAGGAGAAATTAAAGACGACCAACCATCAAGAAACAAACACCTTGTTGGTCAGGCTAATTCCCAAACTGTGATCAGAATCACAGGGTATTGAAAATCACAAAGGCTTCATGGCTGTTCTCCTCTCAGTGCAGTTCCTGCCACTGCTCACTGGAGGTACACGGCAGCCAAAAAGCACAGTGTTTAGTCACACAGGGAAGCTGCTAATACAATGCTGGAAGCCTTGAATTATGGCTCTCAGGAATCCAATTCTTCGCCATTATCCTCTTATTTATGTAATTCCTAGGGACCTTCTGGAGGCATTAATTCCTAAGAAGAAAAACACAAACTACAGGCAGAATAAATGTAATGTGCTGTCATTACCCAAGGAGAGAACAAGGAGCTCTGCATCACGTCTTGGAAAAGGGAACCCTTCCCTGGGCTCGCAGCCAAAACCTGGCTAAGCACTCAAGCCCTGTTAGCGACTTACCTGGCAGCAAGCACTGATCCTATGGGAAATGCCACCACATCACCTCCTATCTCATGGTCACGGCCCCCCTTGCCCCACTGGCAAACCCCACAGACACCTGCAAGGACAGGCAGCTCCTTCTTTTATCTCTGTTTTCCGTCGCCTCCACTGGCGATGCTTTCAGGTCACTTCGGCAGCAGAAGGTGGAAAAGTCACCAGAGGGAGCTGTAGCTGCTCAGCTGTGGATGCCATTCCCTGATTCCCATGCAGCTCGCGGTTGGCGAGCTCTCCAAAGAGACAGATTTTAGCTGCTGGAGACAGGCTACGCTCCGTGAGCTTTGCATCAGTCACATATCTTGTGGTCTCTCGGGCCTCTGCCAAACCCAAAGCTGTTCCTGCCACCGCAGTACTCAGAGAAGGAGCCGTGGAGAGGGTAAGGAGCTGGGGTCCCGCTTTGCTGGGTGTTCATTAACATGTGTGGGAGAATGAAAGCAGTGAGTGAAAGCTAGTAACCAATCACCTGAAGTTAACTGCGTTGCTTAAGCAGCCCAGACAGGCTACCGAGTTAATTACATTGACTTATGCTAAGCAGTCGATTTAAGTTGTGCCACTGACGCATACTCAGAAAACAATTTATCCAGTGAAAGGCAATTACTGGAGGTTTGCAACTTTCTGGGAACTACATCACTATTCTTTCCCACGGGGTGTTGCTGGTGATCCAGAACTCTCGAGAAGTCTCATCCTGCAGTGATGGGGGCTGTAACTGGCCTCAGGCAAACTCACTCTCTCAAGAAAAGAGGAGAAAAGCAAAAGGAAAGATGAACCTGCGCTGTCCTACGAGTGTTCACCAGTTTTAGTTGCTCTGAGTGGTTGGGGTTCCCCTCCTCTTTGGACACCAGCAGATGGAAGATGGTACATGGCATGGCATGGGACACCACTATGGGCACCCTACCTGCTGCTAGGCTCCTACCCCAGCTCTTCTTTACTTACTGGTGGAGGAGGAGGGCAGGAAAATGGGGCACA
The DNA here is from genome assembly GCA_025447955.1 of Psilopsiagon aurifrons. Lineage (NCBI taxonomy): Eukaryota > Metazoa > Chordata > Aves > Psittaciformes > Psittacidae > Psilopsiagon > Psilopsiagon aurifrons. The sequence goes on from JAOEHY010009239.1 coordinate 29,095, forward strand.
GGGTCAGGACCTCCCGGTAACAACTCTACGGACTATTTTTTAAAGCAACCCAAAAGGGATATATATTTTGAGCTCCAGTTTTGATCTCCTCCCATTAACTCAGTATCCTGCCATCATCTGGGGGCTTATTAAGGGATTGCACACCACTGGAAAACAGAGAAGCAGAGATGCTCACAGCATGTGTTTGTCTGAGCCCAGCCTGTGACCTGCCAAATCCCATCTCCTGATCTCTGACCTGCTGTGGACTCTCAGGAACCAGCCTAAGAAGTAGGTTCCCATATGGCTGCTCTGCAGTACCTCACCTGGGCAGCCAGGACAGGATTGATGCGACCTGTACCCATGTGTAACACCAGCACAAGCACTTCAGCTGTCCTCCAGATACTTCTTATATGGGAAAAAAAAGTATTTCTAAGGTCAGTTAAACTCATCTAATGCAGACAGCTAATAGAGGACAGATGAATCACATCCTGGAGCTGCCTTTGCCTCTGCCTTGACCATGAAGGCAGCTTTAGGGACCAGTGTGTTGTAGGTATCTGGTGTCAGCCAATGTAAATTCTACCCCAGGGTCTACGAACAGCAAAACCACCAAGCTGAGAAGGGGACAAGTATGGTTTGAAATGCCAGAATAAAGATGAGTGTTGCCAGAATAAAGATGAGTGCTTGGCTGCTATGGTGGGCATGGCCAGAGAAGGACCTAGACAAGCCAGTCTTCTTTTGCTGTTTGACACAGGCAATGACTACAGGAGAACAGAAACTGATTTGAGTTCAAAAGGATTTCCCTGGTGCTCCAGCTACATCTAGTTTAGTATGAGGTAGTGCACTGCTCTACTCTGGTGCAACTCCTGCAGGACCAGGACCATCTGCACTTGGGTTTGCTTCTGCTGCTCTGGTTTACCTGGAGATAGTTTGGATCCAGTGCTCCAGACTGGCAGAGCTGAGGTGCCTGATGATGTCTGCAAAGGCATCGTCCAGTTTGCTCCCACCCAAAAAGCTCAGAGACTATTCCATGTTGTAAACCACGGCTTGGCAAGGGGAGGTCCCTGGCAGAGCTGTCTCTGGAGCTCACCTATGTGCAGCATCTCCCAGGGCCTGCACAGACAAGTGGCACATGGAGACATCCCCTCTCCTGTAATACATCCCGAGGAGGCACCAGGAGCAGACAGGTCTGATTGAGTAATTATCATAACTGAAGTCCCTGGACTTGAAAATTCTGGGAAGGAGGGATCAAGGACACAAGGAAGGAAGGAAAATGAAGCAGTTTTAATGACGTCTTCCAAATGATGCCAACTGCTTTGTTTTCAGCTTTCACAAAAGGAATATGGAAGCTGGAGTATGGAGGGAGCAATGGAGCAGCTGCAATCAAGCACCAGCTGTGGAGCTCTGCAGTGCACTGAAATATTTGTGGAGAAAATGTCCTTCTCCATTATTAATGGGCCTAATTATTTATTTACACAACTCTGTGAGCAGCTGCTCACAGAATGCATTAGACCTTGTCATTCACAGCACTACCGGGCGATGGAAAGACAGGCGAGGAGGAGCGCTGCTGCAGACCTCAAGCATGGGAGCGGCATGGTCAGCAAGCAGAGACTGGCTGCTTAATCCCCAGATATGTCTCCACGTCCAGCCTGGGCAGCACAGCTTTGCTCCTGACAGCAGCACTTGCATTAAGTCAAGATTTGCTTCTCAAGAACATCAGAGCTGAGCTTCAAATGCTGCACTGATAATTATGCTCTCCTTGCCAGAGCTGCCTTTGTCTTCTTTTCTTTACAGGGCACTTTTACAACTCCAGCACCTGCTTATAGGGAAATCCTGAAAATGGCTGCAAATGGGGAGTGGCATTAAAATGCCTTCCCTCAAAGAAAAGAGATACCTTGAGGACACCAATCACAATTCAAATCCACAGCTTAGAGTACAAACCTCTCAGAACAGGCTCACATTATCTCCCATCCTATACTCTACCTTATGTTACTTTTTAGCATCTTCCGTCCCAACAAATGCTCCTATTTTCTGCTGAAAATCTAGAAACAGATGAAAGTGTGATTGTCTCATCAAAATTGCTCATTGTTTGGGTTTTGCTTTTGGCAGCAGTTACCATCTCTGCCTGACAAGGCTCAGCACAGCAGCACTGTCAACCCCAGCCAGCCTCAGGCACCCCACCAGCTGGTGACTTTCCTCTGGGGCCATCATACCAATACCAACAGGCGTCCTTGCCAGGAAAACAAGAAAACTGAGTGAAAATCAGCTTTTCTCCATCCCCAGGGGTGTGCCTGTATCAGGGAAGTCTGTACCAATCAAGAGACCCTCTAACAGAGGATGTAGAAGTGATGTTTTTTCTGGAGATAATTCCATGTTAATAACTGCAGGATCCCTGTAGCAATGCTGCAAGTATTGCCTTAGCTGGAAAGAGAAGGGAATTACCTCTTCCATGCTAGGAAGGCTTAGAACTGGGTAGCAGGGAGAGAGGGATAAACCAAAAATGAATTAAAAGGGAGGCAGAAACCTACCAGCGAAGAGCATCCTTCCCGTCAGCATCTCTGCAAGGATGCAGCCAGCTGCCCACATGTCGATGGCTTTGGTGTAGTTGTTTGGAGAGAGGAGGAGCCGGGGGGAACGGTACCATTTTGTCACTAAGCCTTCAGAAAGGTAACCCTGGAATAGCAGAGACAGAGATGTCAGGAGCCTTGCAGCAACCATGCTGACACCATGGCCACATCATCAGATCCTGCAGAGAAACCTGCCCACTGCACTTGTGCTGTGCATAAAGGCAGGCTGCAGTTGTGTATCTTGCAGGAAGCAAGACATGAGATGTACACCACAGGAAACAAGAGATGCTTCAGTCCTCCAGGAGACAAAGGACTTGCAGCTCCCCTAAAACTTCTTTGCTCTTTGTCACCATGGGATTGAAACAACTTCTGCAAAGAACAGATGGCTTGAATAGCACAGATTTGCAGATCATACCTGTGAAAGTTATTTCAGGTCACTGATAAGAGGACTTAGATGTATTATATAAATCCCAATTTCATCATTTGAGGCATTTCGGAAGTTAAGCACGTTATTTCAGTAGTTTGCTGGGTTGCAGCTGTAACCCAGCAGCATGTGAAGGAAGCCCTTCCCAGCTCAGTACCAGATCCAAATGTTACCACTTTGCAGACTTTTGCTGATTCCATCTCTAGGTAATCCCACATCTACAGTTCCTCCATAGCTACCTAAACCACTGGTAACAGCAAGCTACGTATCATTGAGTTCCCATGGATCCAACTCCAAGCACTGTTTAAAATTAGTTTTATAAGGGTAGGAGATCCCAGGGGAGTCCACGCAAGAGGAGGCACCCATGGGTCAGTACAGCAAGCACCAGGGGACACACAAGACTAGAGCATAGGTGGCTGAAAGGACTTCCAAGTGGGCAGCACCCAGAGGATGTGCTCAGCAGGATCTGGTCTCTCACAGAAGCCAGGCTTCCTTGGGATCGTGCCACAGCGAACCCCAGTTGGGTTTGGGGCACATGCTGTGAACTGCAGATGAGCCTGTTCAGCATCTCACAGGGGTGAGATGTGGGACCTTGTCATGAGGAGGAAAACGAGGGAATGGGCAGAGAAACAGATTTAGGGAGGAACAGCACTACTGTGTGGAAGGAAAGCCTTCTGGATGAACAGATGTCTTAAAGCATCGCTGAGTGGGTAACAGCCCCACAAGTGCTCTTAGCCAAGACTCTTGAAAGTAAGACACCATGGGATAAGTGGGAAAGCCCTTTCGAGGATTAGCAAGCTGATGCAGAGAGAGGAAACCCTGCCATTCCTGCACCAAGCCTGAGTGGTGCCTAATACATCATCTCCCTCCCTCCCTGCCCAGCTCCAGGAGACCCAGCATCGCAGCTGGGTGGTGTGGGCAGGTCCTCTCCTCTGTCCTACTTTGCTTACAGTAGGATGTTTTGCTGGGATGCCTGACCTGCTTTTAAAGGAGATGCCCTCAGCAGCACCCCATGGGACAAAGACTGAGTGCTGTCACCTCTTGGACCTCAGCCTTCCTGTTCCTGAGTTCACCCAGGAGATTCAAGACAAGTGCCAAGCACTCAGCAGCTTCTGCTAGAATCAAGGGGATGTGTTCAATCCTGCAAATAACACTGGCACCATGAGGGATGTCCCATCGCTCCCAGCTTTGCCCACCAGCCAAGCTCCGGATGCATGCCGCGGATGGGCATGAATAGTTATTTCATCAGGGTAACGCCAGAAGTGCCATTAAATATAATGCATTAAAATAACGAAAGAGATTGAAATGCACTTGTAGAAGTAGAAAAGACGAACTAAAATTAAATTATAAATTTAAATTGCATTTAAATGCTGTGAAGCACTTGGAGAGTATCTAAATGCAATGACAGCATGAATACAGTTCACATAAAAACTCTGTTAAAAACTCCATCCTAGCTGATTTAATTCACAAACTGTTTTCAGTTGCAATACAACTGTGGATGCAGTTATGCCATGTAACATCTCCTAACACGTTACAGGATACATCTCTCAAGCTGAACACGAGAGCAGTGCACCATCGCAAACACTACGAGGTTCATAACGCTCCTCTTCCCCCAGTGTAGGTTTTTGCTCCCATTTCCAAATACACAAGTCATCAAGTTTTTAATCATAAAGGGTTTCCTTTTAAAAGAACATTTTAATTTTGGTCTTCTTGAGATAAATTGTAATGGAGACTGATGAGCTGAGAAGTTTCATTTAATGCCATTACATTTTTGTTAATGCTGCTGAATCAGATCCTGCACAAAAGCCCCCAGGCATTAACTGATCAGACCACCGCTCTTCAGCTACTGCAATTATTCCCAACAATGCTGGTATTTATTGGAAAATCCAAAGAAAATGAATTTTGGGGATAATGATCCCAGGCAATCCATAGCAGAAGCAAATTCTTCCCTTTCGCAGCAAAGGAATGCCACTCCCCATACAGATTTAACACTTGGTTCATACATTTCTCTTCTCTGACAAGATGGATTTGAGTTCTTGGGGGCATGTACAGCATGCAAAATGTATGAGGAATATACTGCAAATATCTATATGTTAGAATAAGGCAAACCTTTTTTCCCCCAGGCATCTCTTGTGTATTGCAGAAAATTCCCTGCAAAAACTCACCCAATATTGTGTACACATGAACCCCTCCTCTGCAGTGTGAGGTTACTGGTGGGAATTAATTAGCAGCACTTCTCATTGTGTTCTCTCTTCTGTCACCCATCACCATGTATTTGACTGCAGTCCCCTGTTTTCCTTTACTGAATAACCCAAACACTGCGCCACCCACCACCAAGCCAAGGAAGGACCCATGGAGAGGCACAACTACATGAATCAGACTGATGCACCAATCCCTCCTTGCTTCTCATGACATTCTGCTGCTGGGCTCTGAGTTATCCCTCCTCTTTCCCAGGAGGAAAATAGTGGGAAGGGATGATGGGAGGTTTGAAGATGAAGACCTTACTGACCTGGCCTGAGGTCTTCCAGTGGGAGCAGCTGGGGTTGCTCCCACAGCATTCCAGTCCTGGGTGGGTTATACAGCCCCAATGCCTATGTCTGCTCTGCCTCTATGGTGGCTAAAAACATGCACTATGTGTTTACTTTTACAAAATACACAGAATAAGTTGCTGTCCTGGAGGAAGTCACTACAGCCCTGTGGACTATCAAGTCCTCAGAAGAAATACCACCACAGCTCTTGGCAGGCGAGATCATGCAGTCACTGGCACAGCCACAGGATGCCTGGGTAAGGATCCAACTAAACCTGGATTAGGTATGGGCTTGGCTCTTACCCATGGTGCCAAGACTTATACGAGGACAGGAGCCATGCCAGGGTGGAGGGCCTGAGCACTTCCAGTCATCACCTCTACAGGGCATGAGCTTTAGCACAAGAATTTCACCATTTATGTGTATCCAACCAGAGAGACCAAGAACAGAAGCATATTAATTAGTTCTAATTAAGATGGAACATACATCTTCATGACAATATTCTGTGGATTCAGCACAGCCCTTTCTGAAGAACTCCCGGAATCTCTTTAAAACCCAATATAACGGAGTTAACTTGAAAACAGAAGCAGCTTCAAGGCCAAGGTTTGCTCTCAAGCCCTCCTACGCTATTTTGGTGGGGGGTTTTTTTCAATTTTCAAGTATCATTTTCCTGCTTCTCCTCTGCTCCTATAGCATGTGCAGGCATGCTCAGCAATCTGTAAAGGTGATGAATTCACTACAGGTAGAATAAACATCGAGTTGCATTCAACAGCACCAACGAGAAACAGAAAAGCAAAATAAAAATGAATGTTTCTTTCTAATCTTTACACAACACAGATTTTGTGTGTCACTTGTAACACCAGAAGGAAAAACTATTTCAGGTGAGTACTGCTGCATCCCAGCATCGCACTGGTCATGGTACACTGGACCACCTGCATCCTGAGAGCACCACGGGAAGCTGGCAAGGCTTGGCAGTACATGGGGAGCACAGCAAGATCCCCCAGTGCTCTGAAACAACCATCATCCAAAGCCATAGCTCCTCCTTGGAGCTGGAGGCCTCCTTGAGGTGTACACCAAAATCCAGGATCCTCCCTCCTGCCGAGCAGGCAGCCCCCAACGCTGTAGCCCAAAGCTTCTCCTGAGAGGATTTCACAACAAAATCCATCTTCCTGCACTCAGCTGCAGAAGCGCAGACCAGGCACCCACAAACTGTAAATCCAGCAGGATTCAGGCACAGCCTGTGTATTCACACCTCCATCCACAGCAGCAGGCACGATTTCTTTAGCTGCACCAGGAGCTCGGTCAATTCCTGCTGCAGATGGCTGCAGTGCCAAGGTATGGGCACTCAAAATAGCAACAACCCCAAGCTTTTGGAATGATCCTGGTGCAGCAGCAGGCTGCAGCCTCTGCACAGCATGGTTCTTAACCTTATCTTTTAGAAGGCAGGTAGGGCAGATCTAGGAGGAGCTGAGAAAGAAGCTGGATTTGCAGGAACATTGTTCCATAATAAAATAATAAAACTGGCATTGTAGACGATTCCAGCAATGTGACGTGTGTTCTCATGGTTTGGGGATGACAGAGCACATTTATTTCAGGACTACACACTGTTTTGTGCTTCATCAGAGGACAGAGAAGGAGAACAAGCGAGCTGGGGTTACAGCGGAGAGGCTCTGTGCTGCTTGCACGGGGCCATGGACAGCTGCCTGAGGGCTGGACGTGGAGGGTGGTCCTCTCCAGGGCGAGGAATGGACCAATATCCACATTCTCCTCTCTTCTGAAGACCTCCTCGTGATGTCCCACCTGGGAATTCCATTGTTTTACTGGATGAACTGGAAACTATTTAGTTTGCAATGACCAGCAAGTACAAAACAAAGGGAGGACTTCAAAGGTTTGAAGATGTTCTGGAAACTATTTACGATGAGATCGCCCCCTAAAAGTGCTGCTGCACCCTCCTTAGCATGGAACTTCTGCCAATTAATTCTGTAATTAATGTTGCCATTAAAGGCAAAGGGAGAGAGGCAGCCCCATGCAGATGGCCCCAAGTGCTTTGAGGAACCAGGCAGAGCCTCCATATCCCCACAAGAAGTAAGATGACTATTTTGTACAACAGGAGTGTCCCACTTCACTGTCCTGTCACTTGAGTAAAGAGATTAAGCAAGTCTTTTTATCCCCATATAATAGCAGGCGTTTCCGCTGTCTTCTCCAGCCATCTCTGACCAGCACTGGGCACCATGCCACATGGGATGTCTGCCCTCCAAAGTTATTCTGAAGTCTAGACATTCATTGATATTTAGCCCAATTCTTAATTCTTGACTTTGCTACCTCCCTGCTTTCCCATCCCTCGTGCCTGCCATGAGCTGAGGATGCTCAAGGGAGGACAGCACCTCACATTTACACCCCTTTCCCTCCCATATTTGGTGCAGATCACATGTGGGTATTTATTAGGCATAAGAGAGGCCGTGGCTGGCTGGATGGATGGACAGTTAAGCACACCCAGGCAGTCTCTGAAGAAATGCAAGACAGAGGGGACATTTCAGAGTACTCCCATGGCAAAGGTGAGATGCTTCATTCAGCAAGGAGGTGGTTAATGACAACAGAAACGCTCAGCATTGCCTATTTTGCACATGAATAAGGACCCTGTGGAGGCTGAATCTGCCCCTTACCTTCATCTTCCAACACTCCTCGGCTCATCATTTGGGCACCAAGTCACATGGCAAAGCATTCAGATTGCAAAGAGCAGGGACTGAGGAAAAAGGGATTAACATGGAGATGTTCTACAGTGATAAACAGCAGGATTAGTAACTCCCAGGTAAGAAAAAGGAAGAGAAAGGAGCCTGCACGGCTGGATGGCCACAGCATCAGATAAGAGACAGGATGGCAGAGAAACGGGGACATACAGGATCATCTCCTTCTAGACCTGATATTCTGTGCCCTAAAGAGATGCTTGCAAGTACATGAGCACCCAGGTTGCTTAGAAACGTGTTTATGTGATACAGGGCTAAAACTTAAGACAACAGGTCTAAGCAGCCTGTGAAGGTGCAGACCAAGATCTGGATGTGACCTTGGCAGCCTGAAATTCATCTTGCCTGTTACGGGGAAGTTTGAAAACAACAGATGTACATGTGCTGCTCTTAACGCATCAAGAAAGGGATTTGAGCAGCAACCACCAGGCAAATGGTGGGAGAAACACAGGTGAAGCTGCTCTGCTTCAAACCTGGTGCGGGCCAGCACCCTGCAGTGGTCCAGGGCATCTCCCTTTCCTGCCAAATCATCCTCAGTAAACGGCTGCCTGCTGCAAGCCGTGTAAACAAGGCACATTGCCAAGTGAGGGCTATTATTTAAGTGGTATATGTATTTCTAAACTGTGTTCAAAACTCTGCTTGGTTTGGGATTTGAGAAGCATCGGGGCAGAAAAGCTGTGACCTTTTAGACAAATAACAATACAAAGCCTGTGATTTTTTGTTTTTAGCAGAAGCCAGACACCAGACCAAGCACATTCCAGATACAAAACATCCTAAAGGGAAAAAAATACAAGTGCTTAAGACAACCCTTCCTGGACACAAAGGCTTGAAAGAAGACATTATGCTAGAGTTATGCACTGCCTTCAGAGGTTTGGATCTGATGGCTCTTTACAGTAATTAATTACCCAGGGAGAAGGATTTCACATGCTTTTGGCCAGCTCTGCATTAGCACTTGCTGTGCTACCAAATTAGCACTTGCATCAGCACCAAAAACTGGGCTGTGAGGATCCCTGTTATGCTCAATGCTGGTTGGCAGTGGTGTGGAGGCTCAGCAGCTTCAGGCAGGATGAGTGATGCTTTGGTCCTTTCCCTCTTGTTGATGCTTTCTGTGAAAGCACAGACAAAGGATCTTATAAATCTATGAGCTCTTCAGGAAGGCAGAGGTTGAAAGAGAAATATAGAAAGGAATTATTTTTATGAGTCGTCATCTGAGAAGAGATGGAGATCAAAGGCATGACTGACCCAAGCCCTCTTTCTCTGTCAGACCTTTGCAGCAACCACCACCTGATGGCAAACACAGTCCTCCCCATCACCAGAATTTATAGGTAACTGACATCATTTGTGGTGCTGGGTGCTCATCGCTGCTGCTATTTTCGGCTCTGCTCTGGAGTGCTACCCAGGCCTCCCTGCACAGTGGGGATCCACGGGTTGGTTTGTGGTGATGCTCCAGTGGGAGGAATCAGAGGATGCTCATGCAATGGAATCTTGCAAAGTTACATCCCACCACAGAGCCACAGCCCTTGACAGATCTTTCCCACTGCACTGGCTGTTATTAAGGTGACACAGAATTGCTTAGAAATAACAATAGTTCTGCAGCACAGACAGATGACGCTTACCCTGATCCTTGTGTCTGACAAGACGATGCTCCTTAAATTGACGACTTTCTGACTCATGAAGCACTGCCTTGTTTGCAGGGTTTTTTCTTCAGGAGTTTCCCTTCCTTGGGAAAAGCCTCTGAATGCATTTGACTTTAAAAAGTAGAAACCACACACTTAGGAAATCAGAAGCCTCTTCCTTAGCTGGGTAATAAATAACCAGTGAGGAAGGGAGCATGGGGCAGGAAGCAGTGACAAAGACCCTGCTCTCAATCCTGATGTGCATTGCGACCTTCTTCCTTTTCCCTAGGCTCTGTTTCAACCCAAACCCCAGCTTTAAAACCAGATCAGGGCTCAGCTTCAGGATCACAAGATAGTCTTTCCACCATCCTTTTCCCTCCCCTCTTTTCTGGCTACCCACACAAAGCAACAGTGTCCAAATGAGGGCCATGCTGAGGAGGTAAATGCAGAGTGCCTTTAAACGTCAGCACAGGCACAACAGTGGGTCCACGGGGGACATCAGACTCATCCACACAAAGATCTAGCTTAAGAAAATAGATGTTACCTTATCTCACAATACCAAATAGCAACTTTAACCAGATACCAGCTGCACCTGCAGCATCACATCTGCTGGCACAGACCATTTGCTTTCTCCCAGCACCACGTGCATCCATGACCTGATGAAGCATCTACCGCCCTTCTCCAGTGCTCAAAAGCTCCAGCCTGGGCAACAACCCGCATTAAACATATGCAACTCCCTTCAAAACTCATTAGCATCAGGATTGTGTGTTACAGAGACTTATGACCTGCTTTCCTCACCTCCCTCCTTCCCACACTCCCTGCCCAATGTAAGCACAGCCACTGCTCCCACCTTGAGCTGCTCCACCAGTGAAGCCACTGTGAGCTGGTCCCAGCTCCAGCCTCCCTTTCTGGAGGGCAAGGGAGAGCCTGGGAACAGCCAGGCAGCAGCAGGATGGCAGGTCCCTGCCCAGGCCCCTGTCCTAAGAGAGGGCAACACATCCAGGGCTACCCCACCGGGTGGTTTCACTGCAGGAGACTGCCACACTGGATTGAATTTGTTAGAGGAAAAGTGCAGTTCTTTAACACCTGCATGTTTGCCCAAGTATAGAACTGAGCAGGGTCCTATGTCCAGCTCTGGGGCAGCAGCACAGGAGAGACGTGGAGCTGTTGAAACGAGTCCAGAAGAGGCCGTGGAGATGCTATGAGGGCTGCAGCAGCTCTGCTCTGGAGCCAGGCTGAGAGAGCGGGGCTGGGGCAGCATGGACAAGAGAAGGATCCT